>AWOL01S0328123.1:0-10574 GCA_000715115.1 Nicotiana otophora | reverse complement strand
GAATAGCTATAAGGCTAACCATACCTAATTTATCAAAATCTAACATCAAATGGCCATTCAATTTCCCAAAATTAACTCTCCAAATACCTAGCCTCAAACCCCCGAATTTCACCTCAAAATCTCACCAACTAGGTGTAAAATCAATGGGGAAATGTAATCATTGTAGAAAAATGGACACAAGGATCTTACCTCAAGAATTTCCCTTGCAAAGTCCTCTCAAAATCTCTAAAATCCGAGCTCAAAATGTTAGAAATGGTGAAAAAACTCGAAACCTCGTATTTATATGTTCTGCCCAGGTCTTCCGCACCTGCGACCCAAATCCCGCTTTTGTGGTCCCGCTTTTGCGGTTGAAAGTCCGCTACTGCACCTGCGTACTCCTTTCCGCTTCTGCGGAAGTGCTTCTGCGCAGCAGGTCCGCATCTAGGGCCTCGCAGGTGCGGAAAGAACCTCGCACCTGCGGCCACTGCCAAGCCTCCTACTTTTCGATGATGTGGGCTCCTTCTCGCTTCTGCGGTCTCGCACCTGTGGTTCCCACTCCGCAGGTGCGATTACTACCGCAGTAGCAAAACTTCAGCTGTTTTCTCAACTTACTTCCAAGTCTGTTTACCACCTGAATTCATCCCGAGGCCCCCGGGACCTCAACCAAAAATACCAACAAGTCTTATAACCCAATACGAACTTAGTCGAACCCTCAAATTACCTCAAACAACATCAAAAACAAGAATTCCACACAGATTCAAGCCTAATGAACTTTGAAATTTTCAAATTTTACAAACGACGTCGAAACCTATCGAACCACGTCCGATTGGCCTCAAATTTTGAACATAAGTCACAAATCACCCCACGAATCTACTGTAACTTCTGGAATCGGAATCCGACCCCGATATCAAAAAGTCCAATCCCGGCCAAACTTTCCAAAATCTCAAATTTTGCCATTTCAAGCCTAATTCTGCTACGGACCTCCAAATCACAATCCGGACACGCTCCTAAGTCCAGAATTACCCAGCGAAGCTAACGGAACCATCAAAATTCCAATCCGAGGTCGTTTGCATATAAGTATACATCCGGTCGACTTTTTCAACTTAAGCTTTCAATTAAGAGACTAAGTGTCTCAATTCACACTGAATTCTCTCCGGACCCGAACTAACTAACCCGATAAGTCATAAAAAAACAGTGAAGCACAAAAATGAGCAGAAAAGGGGAACGAGGCTACAACTCTCAAAACGACCGGCCGTGTCATTACATCCTCCCCTCTTAAACAAACGTTCGTCATCGAACAGGCCTAGAAACATACCTGGAGTCTTAAATAGGCATGTATATCTGTTCCGCATCTCCCACTCGGTCTCCCAAGTAGCCTCCTCAACGGGCTGACCTCTCCACTGCGCCTTCACTGAAGCTTTATCCTTTGAACTCAACTTTCAAATCTGTCAACCCAGAATAGCCACTGGCTCCACATCATAAGTCAAATCACCATCCAACTGAATCGTGCTGAAATCCAATACATGGGATGGGTCGCCAACATACTTTCGGAGCATGGAAAGATGAAATAATAGATGCACACTCGGCAAGATAGGTGGCAAGGCAAGCTTGTAAGCCACCTCCCCAATCCTCTGAAGTACCTCAAACGGCCCAATGAACTGAGGGCTCAACTTGCCATTCTTCCCGAACCGCATAACACCCTTCATGGGTAAAACCTTCAGCAGAACCTTCTCCCAACCATGTAAGGCACATCACGAACCTTCCTATCGGCATAGCTCTTCTGTCTAGACTGCGTCGTGCGAAGCCGCTCCTGAATCAATTTAACCTTGTCCAATGCATCCTGAACTAAGTATGTACCCAACAGCCTAGCCTCACCGGGCTCAAACCAACTCATTGGAGATCTACACCGCCTCCCATACAAATCCTCATACGGGGCCATCTGGATGCTCGACTAATAACTGTTGTTGTAAGCAAACTCCGCGAGTGGAAGAAACTGGTCCCATGAACCCCCAAAATCAATGACGCACACATGTAGCATATCCTCCAATATTTGAATAGTACGCTCGGACTGCCCGTCCGTCTGAGGGTGAAATGTTGGACTCAACTCCACCTGAGTGCCCAACTCTCGCTGCATGGCCCTTCAAAACTGCGATGTAAATTGTGTGCCTCTATCTGAAATGATGGAAACCGGCACACCGTGAAGGCGGACAATCTCTCGGATGTAAATCTCAGCCAGCCGCTCTGAAGAATAAGTGGTGCCCACTGGAATGAAGTGCGCGGACTTGGTCAGCCGATCCACAATCACCCAAATAGCATCGAACTTCCTCGAAGTCCGTGGGAGCCCAACTACGAAATCCATGGTGATCCGCTCCCACTTCCAATTTGGATTCGAACCCTTGGTAAACAAAAGCCTACATAGCAATTCCAATGCATCCTTTGAAGCAAGCCACCCAGTCTCTGATGCTCATATTTTACCTGCTGACAGTTAAGGCATCGATCTACAAACCCCATTATGTCCTTCTTCATCCTCCTCCACCAATAGTGCTGCCTCAAGTCCTGGTACATCTTAGCGGCACCCGGATAAATGGAATACTGCGAACTGTGGGCCTCCTCAAGAATCAACTCACGTAGACCATCCATATTGGGCATACAAATCCGACCCTGCATCCTCATTACCCCTTCATCCCCAATAGTCACATCTTTGGCATCACCGTGCTGAACCCTATCCTTGAGGACAAGCAAATGAGGATCATTATACTGGCGCTCTCTGATGCGATCAAATAAGGAAGACCGAGAAACCATATAAGCGAGAACCCAACTGGGCTCCAAAATATCCAATCTCACGAATCGGTTGGCCAAAGCCTGAACGTCAACTGCAAGAGGTTTCTCTCCAACGGGAAGAAAAGCAAGACTACCTATAATTACCGCCTTCCTACTCAAGGCATCAGCCACCACATTGGCCTTACCTGAATGATACAAAATAGTGATGTCATAGTCCTTTAGTAGCTCCAACCATCTTTGCTGCCTCATATTGAGATCCTTCTATTTGAACAAGTGCTGGAGGCTCCGATGATCCGTAAATACCTCACAAGACACACCGTAGAGGTAATGCCTCCAAATATTCAATACATGAATGATGGCAGCTAGCTCCAAATCATGAACAGGGTAGTTCTTCTCATGAGGCTTCAACTGGCGCGAAGCATAAGCAATCACTCTACCCCTCTGCATTAACACACACCCAATGCCGATTCGAGAAGCATCACAATACACTGTATAAGAGCCCAAAACTGACGGGAAAACTAGAACTGGAGCTGTGGTCAAGGCAATCTTGAACTTCTAAAAGCTCTCCTCACACTCATTCGACCACCGGAAAGGAGCACCCTTTTTGGTCAATTTGGTCAAGGGTGATGCAATAGACGAGAAACCCTCCACAAAGCGACGATAATAACCGGCCAAGCCAAGAAAGCTCTGAATCTCCGTAGCTGAGGATGGTATGGGCCAACTCTGAACCGCCTCTATCTTTTTCGGATCCACCTGAATACCCTCACTGGACACCACGTGCCCCAAGAATGCCACTGAGTTGAGCCAAAAATCGCACTTGGCGAACTTGGCATAAAGCATCTCTTGCCTGAACTGTTGTAACACAACCCTTAAATGTTGGGCGTGTTCCTCCTGACTACGAGAGTACACCAGGATGTCGTCAATGAATACAATAACAAACGAGTCGAGGTAAGGCTGAAATACAATGTTCATCAGGTACATGAATGTTGCTGGGGTATTAGTCAGCCCAAAGGACATCACAAGGAACTCATAATGACCATAACGGGTCCTAAAAGTTGTCTTAAGAATATCCAAGTCCTGAATCTTCAACTGGTGATACCCAGACCTCAAATCAATCTTGGAGAACACCCTCGCTCCCTGAAGCTAGTCAAAATGGTCATCAATGCGCGACAAAGGATACTTGTTCTTGATTTTGACCTTGTTCAACTGCCTATAATCAATGCACATTCTCATAGTACCATCCTTCTTCTTCACAAACAGAACAGGTGCACCCCAAGGTGACACACTAGGCCTAATAAACCCCTTATCAAGGAGTTCCTAAAACTGCTCCTTCAGCTCCTTCAACTCCGTTGATGCCATACGGTACGGAGGAATAAAAATGGGCTGAGTGCCTGGAACCAAGTCAATGCCAAAGTCAATATCCCTGTCATGTGGCATGCCCGGCAGGTCTGCAGAAAACACATCCGGGAAATCTTGCACCACCGAAACAGAATCAATAGTAGGGGTCTCTGCACTAACATCCCTCACAAAGGCCAAATAAGATAGACAACCCTTCTCAACCATTCGCTGAGCCTTCGAGTATGAAATCACTCTACTAGGAACATAGTCTAGAGAACCTCGCCACTCAATCTATGGCAACACCGACATCCCCAATGTCAAGGTCTTAGCATGGCAATCTAGAACAACATGACATGGGGACAACCAGTCCATACCCAAGATCACATCAAAATCAACCATACTAAGTAACAAGAGGTCAACTCTAGTCTCCAATCCCCCAATAGTCACTAGACACGATCGGTATACCCGGTCCACAGTAATAGTATCTCCTACCGGTGTAGATACATGA
Organism: Nicotiana otophora; assembly: GCA_000715115.1. Taxonomy (NCBI): domain Eukaryota; kingdom Viridiplantae; phylum Streptophyta; class Magnoliopsida; order Solanales; family Solanaceae; genus Nicotiana; species Nicotiana otophora. The sequence goes on along the minus strand of AWOL01S0328123.1, from coordinate 5,968 downwards.
ACAGATAAAACTAGAGACTCACAGGGCACATCTAGATAATAGCCAAAATATGATGACACGCATAAATAAGTGAAATCAGGGTCAAATAATACAGAAGCATCCCTGTGGCAGACTAAAACAATACTTGTGATCACTGCATCGGAAGCAATGGCATCTGGTCTGGCGGGAACAACATAGAATCGGGCCTGACCACCACCTGATCGGCCTCCCCCTCTAGGGTGACCTCTAGCTGACTGGGCCCCACCCCGAGCTGGCTGAGCGGGTGGTGAAGTAACTGGTGCTGAAGCCATAGTCCGACTCCTCTGTTGAGCCGGACCTCCCGTAAGGCGGGGACAATATCTCTTGATATGGCAAAACTCTCCATACTCATATCAACTCCCTGGTGCTGGTGGTGGGGACTGGAGGGATCCCCGAGCACCGAGATAACTGGTAGAAGGACTTGGTATAGACGAGCCCTGACCCGATGGAGCACGGGATGAACTCTGAGCTGGAAGGGCACTGAGAGATGAGTGACCCTACTGATAACTGTGTGAACCATGGCCAGATCATGCACCACGGTGAAGTGGGCGAGCCGTCTGAGCATGTCTGTAAAGACGACCCCTGCCGTGGTAGAAGGAACACCGCTGAATCCACCTCCTCCCTCTCAATCCGCTCCTGGCTACGGACCATTTCTATCTGACGAGCAATGTCGATAACCTCATCGAAAGTAGCACCAGACACCCTCTCTCTAGTCATAAGCAAATGCAGGTGAAATGTGAGGCCATCAGTGAACCTCCTGATCCTCTCCCTATCGGTGGGAACCAACCAGACTGCATGACGGGCCAACTCAGAAAACCTCATCTCGTACTGCATCACAGATGTATCACCCTAACGAAGCTGCTTGAACTGCCTGTGCAGCTTCTCTCTACGGGACTGAGGCACGAACTTCTCCAGGAAGAGAACAGAGAACTCCTGCCATATAAGGGGTGCTGTGCCGACCGGCCTACGCCTCTTTTAAGCCTCCCACCAACTGAAGGCAACCCCAGAGAACTGAAAAGTAGTGAACGAGACCTCACTGGTCTCCAGAATACCTGCTGTACGAAGAATCCTCTGACACTTGTCCAAGAAACCCTGGGCATCCTCTGCCTCTGTACCACTGAAAGATGGAGGATGGAGTCTCCCAAACCTCTCCAATCTCCACTGCTCATCATCAGACATCACAAGAACCACATGGGCCTGAGCAACTACAAACGGCTGGGCTGGTAGTTCCCCCGATATCTGAAGTCCCTGTACTACCTGATTTGGAGTACGAGTAATAAGGTATGAGTGCCTCCCCCGGCTTGAGAAGTGGCAGGTGCGGCCTGAGCCGAAACCACCAAAGCAAGGCCGGTGCAAACTGTCAGAATCTAAGCTAAGGCCTCTGAAAGGCCCGGAATCATAATGGGCATAGGTGGTGCCTGAGCTGGTCCCACAGGCTCATCCACAACTGGAACCTGCTCTTGAATTGGGGCAACTGGTGTATCTGCAGGTACTTCCCTAGCTGTTGTGCGAGTTGTACCTCTGCCCCTACCGCGGCCTCAACCGCGACCTCGGCCTCTCGCGGCCCTGACTGGTGGTACTGTTGTCTATCCATCCTACCCAGTGGTACGTGTCCTCACAGTCTGTGAGAGAATAGAACAACAGAAGTTTAGTCACCAGAATCAACAGATTCGCACGACAGGAATTCAAGAATGTGAAGTTTCCTAAGGGTTCGGCAGCCCCTCGAAGATAAGTACAGACATCTCCGTACCGATCCGCAAGACTCTACTAAACCTGCCCATGACTCGTGAGACCTATGTAACCTAGGATCTAATACCAACTTGTCACGACCCAAAAATCAACTGTCGTGATGGCGCCTATCATGGTACTAGGCAAACGTCTAATCAACTATCTTAACACAGTAAAAGCTTTGAAATTTTTAGACGGAAGCAATTAATATTTAAGAAAATTTTTTTAGGAACAGAAATAAACCCGCTGCACAATAGAATCTATCCCAAAACCGGGGTGTCATCGAGTACACGAGCATCTATACCAGGAACAGTCTAATACAATGTCTACGGAATAAGAACTGAAATGTGATAAAGATAATAAAGGAGAGCCAAGGCCTATGAACGCCATGCAGCTACCTCGATAGTCTTCGGGATCAGCTGCTCCAATATCAACACCCGCTATGACTGGGAACACCTGGATTTAGTGTCCTAACTTTTTGAAGTGCTAATTTAAAATTCTGGACATAATATTAGAATCTCTGGATACATTTTCGAATTTTAGGACACGAAGTTATGAAGTTTGGATCGTGAGGTTTAAACTTGAGGATGCCATATCCTAAAGTTTGAGCAAATTAACTAATTCTTAAATATATTGTAAAAATTATATATATTTTAAACAATATACTTAAAAGTGACAGTATGCTGTTTAAAATATCTCTACAGCTTACAATATATTTAAAAATTAACTAATTTGCTCAAACTCCAGGACACGTTATCCTGAAGTTTAAACCTCACTGTCCTAAAGTTTAAAAATGTATCCAGAAATTCTAATTTTATGTCTTGCATTTTAAATTAGCAATTTAGAAATTCATGATACTTAGAACTCGTTTGGATTGGCTTAAAAAAGGTGGCTTTTCAGCAGAAATAACTTTTAATCCAAAAAAATAATAAGATGGGGTTGCTAAGCTTATTGCTTTTGGCTTGTTTTAAGCAGTTTTTAACTTATTTTAAGCAATTTTTGACTTTGCCAAACAGTAAAAAAAGATAAAAAGGGCTTAAAAGCTGATTTGACGAGCTTAAAAGCCAATCCAAAGTTCCAAAAACCCTCTTAGTCCTAAATTTTAAATTAGCAGTTTAGAAATTCAGGACTAAGTGTCCTGCATTTCAAATTAACAACTCAAAGATAATAAGTCCTGAATTTCAAATTAACAGCTTAAAAATTAAGGATACAAAAATTTAAAATATTTAGTCGTAAATCTTGGGCATATTGGCTAATTTTTAAATTTAGTGTAGATTATGAATATATTGCTTAAAAATAAATAGTAAAATGTCCCTGAAACGACAGCAGATCTGCTTTTCCCAAACGGTGTCTCGTCTCCCTGAGAAAAGGAGATCTGCAAAGCGTAACGTTACCACCGAATAGAAAAAAGAGATGGCTTTGATGGCAGTGTTGGAGTCAGATCTTCGAGCTTTATCGGCAGAAGCTCGCCGGCGATATCCTGCCGTCAAAGATGCTGCAGAGCACGCTATTTTGAAGGTTCTTTCGCAAAGTATTCATTTTTCATTTTTTTTTGACTCTAAATAAATATTGATTCATATTTATATATAACTATGCAGTTAAGATGTTTGTCGAGCCCGAGTGAGATAGTACTTAACGAGGATATACTAAAGATATTTTTGATGGCGTGTGAAGTTAGGACTGTGAAAATGAGCGTGATTGGACTTTCATGTCTGCAAAAGCTCATTTCTCACGATGTAGTTGCTCCATCAGCTTTAAAGGAGATTCTCGACACCCTCAAAGATGTAAGTTATATATACTATCCCGTTCCAGTTTACGTGAGCCTATTTACTTTTTTGTACGTTCAAAAAGACCCTTTCTAAATTTAAAAACAATTTTGCTTGAAACTACAATTCTACCCTTAATAAGAAATTTTTATAACCACACAAATACTCTGGGCCATTTTTGACTTGTTTAGGGCCACAAATTACAATTTATTTTTTCTTAAACTCCGTGCGCAGTCAAACAAGTTCGCATAAATTAGAACAGAGGGAGTATATAAGCAAGTTGTTGTTTGAGAAAATGCCTGCCATAAGTTAACAACATTGCTAGCGCGGAAACCAAATTAAATTAGAGCTGACAGTCAGTTTGATCTTGATAGTGCCTTGATTGCAATATTTCTATAATATAATATAATGGATTTTGGGTCCCCTCTACAAACCTTTGAGCCTTGTCATGCTTTGTTAAATCTCTCAGAAGGAACAAAGGTCTGATGTTGTTGAAAGTAACAAAATCCGAGCTAAGAGTGTCTCATTGTAGGCAAATGATGAAAATCCAAAGAAGAATCTAATCAAAACACAATGAAGACTTCCCAAGCATAATCTATTTTAAAAAAACACACGAGAAGTTCTGCAAAAGATTAGGTAGCAAAACTCCCTTNAAGTTGTACAGTTTGGTGGAATCCGTAGAAGAGTTGCTAGCATTGTAAGATTCAAGAAAACACTACCTCTTGGAGCATCTATACCAGGAACAGTCTAATACAATGTCTACGGAATAAGAACTGAAATGTGATAAAGATAATAAAGGAGAGCCAAGGCCTATGAACGCCATGCAGCTACCTCGATAGTCTTCGGGATCAGCTGCTCAAATATCAACACCCGCTATGACTGGGAACACCTGGATTTAGTGTCCTAACTTTTTGAAGTGCTAATTTAAAATTCTGGACATAATATTAGAATCTCTGGATACATTTTCGAATTTTAGGACACGAAGTTATGAAGTTTGGATCGTGAGGTTTAAACTTGAGGATGCCATATCCTAAAGTTTGAGCAAATTAACTAATTCTTAAATATATTGTAAAAATTATATATATTTTAAACAATATACTTAAAAGTGACAGTATGCTGTTTAAAATATCTCTACAGCTTACAATATATTTAAAGATTAACTAATTTGCTCAAACTCCAGGACACGTTATCCTGAAGTTTAAACCTCACTGTCCTAAAGTTTAAAAATGTATCCAGAAATTCTAATTTTATGTCTTGCATTTTAAATTAGCAATTTAGAAATTCATGATACTTAGAACTCGTTTGGATTGGCTTAAAAAAGGTGGCTTTTCAGCAGAAATAACTTTTAATCCAAAAAAATAATAAGATGGGGTTGCTAAGCTTATTGCTTTTGGCTTGTTTTAAGCAGTTTTTAACTTATTTTAAGCAATTTTTGACTTTGCCAAACAGTAAAAAAAGATAAAAAGGGCTTAAAAGCTGATTTGACGAGCTTAAAAGCCAATCCAAAGTTCCAAAAACCCTCTTAGTCCTAAATTTCAAATTAGCAGTTTAGAAATTCAGGACTAAGTGTCCTGCATTTCAAATTAACAACTCAAAGATAATAAGTCCTGAATTTTAAATTAACAGCTTAAAAATTAAGGATACAAAAATTTAAAATATTTAGTCGTAAAGCTTGGGCATATTGGCTAATTTTTAAATTTAGTGTAGATTATGAATATATTGCTTAAAAATAAATAGTAAAATGTCCCTGAAACGACAGCAGATCTGCTTTTCCCAAACGGTGTCTCGTCTCCCTGAGAAAAGGAGATCTGCAAAGCGTAACGTTACCACCGAATAGAAAAAAGAGATGGCTTTGATGGCAGTGTTGGAGTCAGATCTTCGAGCTTTATCGGCAGAAGCTCGCCGGCGATATCCTGCCGTCAAAGATGCTGCAGAGCACGCTATTTTGAAGGTTCTTTCGCAAAGTATTCATTTTTCATTTTTTTTTGACTCTAAATAAATATTGATTCATATTTATATATAACTATGCAGTTAAGATGTTTGTCGAGCCCGAGTGAGATAGTACTTAACGAGGATATACTAAAGATATTTTTGATGGCGTGTGAAGTTAGGACTGTGAAAATGAGCGTGATTGGACTTTCATGTCTGCAAAAGCTCATTTCTCACGATGTAGTTGCTCCATCAGCTTTAAAGGAGATTCTCGACACCCTCAAAGATGTAAGTTATATATACTATCCCGTTCCAGTTTACGTGAGCCTATTTACTTTTTTGTACGTTCAAAAAGACCCTTTCTAAATTTAAAAACAATTTTGCTTGAAACTACAATTCTACCCTTAATAAGAAATTTTTATAACCACACAAATACTCTGGGCCATTTTTGACTTGTTTAGGGCCACAAATTACAATTTATTTTTTCTTAAACTCCGTGCGCAGTCAAACAAGTTCGCATAAATTAG
>AWOL01S0328088.1:0-19627 GCA_000715115.1 Nicotiana otophora | reverse complement strand
CTGGTAGAGCGTTGGTCAACCCAAATGCCATCAATAAGAAACTGGTAGTGACCATACCAAGTCGTGAAAGTAGTTTTCAGAATATCCGGATCCTGGCTCTTTAGCNAGGTGCAACAATGGATGAAAGACCCTATACAAAATTACGATAATATTCGACCAACCCAAGGAAACTCCGAATCTCACTAGCTAAAGACGGTCTGGGCCAAATCTGAAATGCCTCAATCTTCTTTAAATCTTCCTTTATCCCCTCACTAGACACCATATGACCTAAAAATGCCACCAAATCAAGCCAGATCTCACACATGGAGAATTTTGCATATAACGTTTTCTCTATCAAGGTCTAGAGCATGATCCTCAAATGAAGCTCACGATCCTCTCGGTTGCGAGAATATACCAAGATGTCGTCAATAAACACAATGATGAATGAATTGAGATATGGTTGGAATACACTGTTCATCAGATGTATAAATGCTGGTAGAGCGTTGGTCAACCCAAATGCCATCAATAAGAAACTGGTAGTGACCATACCAAGTCATGAAAGTAGTTTTCAGAATATCCGGATCCTGGCTCTTTAGCTGATGATACCCTGACCTTAAATCGATCTTTGAGAACACTCTGGCACCCTATAGCTGGTCAAATAAATCATCAATGTGCGGTAATGGGTAGGTATTAATCATTGTAACCTTGTTCAATTGCCTATAATCAATGCACATCCGCATAGAACCAACCTTCTTATTTACAAATAAAACTAGAGCACCCCACAACGAAATACTCTATCGGATGAAACACTTATCGAGCAACTCCTGCAACTCTTTCTTTAACTCCTTCACCTCCACTAATACCACACGATAAGGTGGAATAGAAATGGCTGACTTCTCAGCACCAAGTCAATACCAAAATCGAAATCTCTATCGGGCAGCATGCCCGAAAGGTCTACTAGGAACACATCTGGGAAATCTCACACTACCGAAATTGTAACGACCCCACCAGTTATTTTGAGCATTTGCACTTCGTTCAGCTGTTTAATATCTTATGTAGCTTCATATAATGTATTATGACTTGTGTGAAACATCAGTTTTGGTTTTCAGGTAATTCGGGAGAGATTTAANCGACCCCACCAGTTATTTTGAGCATTTGCACTTCGTTCAGCTGTTTAATATCTTATGTAGCTTCGTATAATGTATTATGACTTGTGTGAAACATCAGTTTTGGTTTTCAGATAATTCGGGAGAGATTTGGNAACCCGTAGGCAACACCAACACTGGGCTGTAGTCAAAGCAGTCTTGAGCTTTTGAAAGCTCGCCTCACACTCTTCAGACCATATGAAAGGAACAACCTTCTGGGTCAATCTAGTTAAAGGTGCAACAATGGATGAAAGACCCTATACAAAATTACGATAATATTCGACCAACCCAAGGAAACTCCGAATCTCACTAGCTAAAGACGGTCTGGGCCAAATCTGAAATGCCTCAATCTTCTTTAAATCTTCCTTTATCCCCTCACTAGACACCATATGACCTAAAAATGCCACCAAATCAAGCCAGATCTCACACATGGAGAATTTTGCATATAACGTTTTCTCTATCAAGGTCTAGAGCATGATCCTCAAATGAAGCTCACGATCCTCTCGGTTGCGAGAATATACCAAGATGTCGTCAATAAACACAATGATGAATGAATTGAGATATGGTTGGAATACACTGTTCATCAGATGTATAAATGCTGGTAGAGCGTTGGTCAACCCAAATGCCATCAATAAGAAACTGGTAGTGACCATACCAAGTCGTGAAAGTAGTTTTCAGAATATCCGGATCCTGGCTCTTTAGCTGATGATACCCTGACCTTAAATCGATCTTTGAGAACACTCTGGCACCCTATAGCTGGTCAAATAAATCATCAATGTGCGGTAATGGGTAGGTATTAATCATTGTAACCTTGTTCAATTGCCTATAATCAATGCACATCCGCATAGAACCAACCTTCTTATTTACAAATAAAACTAGAGCACCCCACAACGAAATACTCTATCGGATGAAACACTTATCGAGCAACTCCTGCAACTCTTTCTTTAACTCCTTCACCTCCACTAATACCACACGATAAGGTGGAATAGAAATGGCTGACTTCTCAGCACCAAGTCAATACCAAAATCGAAATCTCTATCGGGCAGCATGCCCGAAAGGTCTACTAGGAACACATCTGGGAAATCTCACACTACCGAAATTGTAACGACCCCACCAGTTATTTTGAGCATTTGCACTTCGTTCAGCTGTTTAATATCTTATGTAGCTTCATATAATGTATTATGACTTGTGTGAAACATCAGTTTTGGTTTTCAGGTAATTCGGGAGAGATTTAAAATAATGATTCTCAACTATGATGCTTTACGTTGGAAGAGTTGACCAAGTTTGACTTTTATATATTTGACCTCAGATCAGAGTTATGATGGCTTTGTTAGGTCCGGATGGTATTTTGGACTTAGACGTATGCCCGTATTTGCATTTGGATGTTCCTAGAAGGTTTCGGCGCTATTTGGCGAAAGTTGGCAATTTGGAGCATTAAAAAGTTCATAGATTTTATCGGGAGTTAACTTTGATGATATCGGATTTGGATTTTGGTTCTAGGAATTGGTATAGCTTAGTTATGTCATTTGGGGCTTGTGTGCAATATTTGAGGTAATTTCGGGTTGATTTGATATGGTTTGGCACGACTTTTGGAAGTTAAAAGTTCAAAAGTTTATAATGTTTGATTTGAGGTGAGATTCACGATTTTGATGTTGTTATTTGTGATTTGAGGCCTCGAGTATGTCCGCATTTTGTTTTGGAACTTTTTGGTATTTTCGGACGGGGGCTCGAGTGGCTCGGGGGAGTTGTAGACGTGTTTTAGATAATCTTTCATTCATGTATAAACTGGACCTGGTGTGACTGCACCTGCGGGATGGAATTTCTAGAATATTGATTGGCTTGCTCAGTATTAGATCTAGCTTGTTCAAGGTAAGTAATTCTTCTAAACTTGGAATTGAGGGTATTTACCCATGTGAAACTTATTGTTGGTGTTGTGTTGGGGTGTCGCACATGCTAGGTGATGAGCACGTGATGTGCACCATGGTAAACATGAACCGGGTTGATTTCTATACTGCGTTGGTATCTAGTCTTGGTTTATTGTGAAATTCCTATTTGTTAGAGTAATTGAGTTGTGATTCATGCTAGAAATCATGCTTAGGCTATGTGCTTATTCGGTTGAGACCTAATGAGGCTTGTTGTTTTGAGTTATCTGCTTTAACTATAATTATATACTCAGTCATGGTTCATCATTTGCATATCATATCTCAGTCTTTATTTATCATTCACTGTTACATCACATGTCATCATTGTTTGGGCTGAGCGGTATGAGATTGTGAACCCTTGAGACTTGAGAGGTTGATGACTGGGGTGAGCTTGAGAGTTGTGTTTTTAGTGTTATTGTGGATCGGGTTACATGCTGCAGTAGGACATATTGGCTTTATTTCTATTATTTTTATTATGGATTGGGCTGCACGTCGCAACAAGCTTTATTGGCTTATTTATTATTGTGGATCGGGCTGTACGCCACAGCAGGCCATGTAGGCTTTATATTAGCACTTGGACAGGATCCGTCACTCCGGAGTTTTACATACCAACACTGAGCGCAGGCACAGTGATATATATATACGTGCTTTGGTGAGGGGCTTATAAGCCAGGCACCTCTACAATGCTGAGTGATTCTGTGTGTGTGATGAAGTGGGCAAATGAGACAGACGACTTCAGTATGTTGAGGGTGAGAGTACCCGGGAATATGACCGTGAAACCATTCATTTGACATGCATACTTGGCATGTAGGCCTAGAGATGCATTTTTCCTCATACTATACGGTACTGTGACATTCATGATTTTACATCTACATTTGACATGTAGGCATTGAGATGTATATTCCTCATGCTAGACGCTATATGATAACTGATGACTTGACATGTATATTGACATGTAGGCATAGAGATGTACTTCCTCATGCTATCTGATAATGAAGTATCTTATCTGTTGTTGAAAGTTTGGGAAAAATCATAGTTTTCTGATAAACTTATATTTTGGTGATTTCGGTGAATGATTTGGGTTTTACTGTTATACCTGAAAAGCATATCTATTTTTTCATAACTGTGAACGAGCTGAGCATAATATCTTTTGAATTATTACTTGTACTGCTTTCATTATATTGTTACAAGTTATTTTTGGCTATTGATGTTGGACTTTGACCATTTTCCGAGCTCGTCACTGCTTTCAACCTAAGGTTAGGTTTGTTATTTATTGAGTACATGGATCAGTTGTACTCATACTATACTTATACACCTTGCGTGCAGATTTTGGAGCTGATGTTGTTGTGTATGGTGGGAGATGGCACTGAAGATGTACCTGTATTTCGGTTATAGCTGCCTCTTGTTCTTGGTAGCTTTAGATTTATAAATCTGTTTATGTATATTCTAAACAGATGATGTATTTATTTCGTACTAGCTTTGTAAACTCTAAGTTTTAGAAGCTCATGATTTCTACTACCAGTCCTTTGGTTGTTGTGTAAAAGTTCAGTTATATTTTCTCAGTAAATCTCATTTGAATTAGATTATTGTTAATTGGCTTACCTAGTGAGATGGGTTAGGTGTCATCACGACTAGTTGGATTTTGGGTCGTGACAGGAACTGACTCATTGGTAGGAGTATCAACAACGACATCTCTCACAAAGGCTAGATATGCTTCACACACCTTCTCAACCATCCGTCGTGCCTTAATAAAGGACATAACTCTGCTAGGAATATAAATGTACCCCTCTACTCCAACCGCGACAAACCATGCGTAGCCAATGTCACAGTCTTGGCGTGAAAATCCAGAATAGCATGATAGGGCGACAACCAATCCATGCCCAAGATCACGTCAATGTCTACCATACTAAGCAACAATAGATCAATTCTGGTATCATAACCAACAATAACAACTAAACATGACCGGTAAACATAGTCCACAACGATAGAATCTCCCACATGCATGGACAGATATATAGGATAACTCAAAGAATCACGTGTTATATCCAAATACGGAGCAAAGTAAGATGATACATATGAATGAGTGGATCCCGGATCAATTAAGACTGATTCATCCCANCATGATTTTACATCTACATTTGACATGTAGGCATTGAGATGTATATTCCTCATGCTAGACGCTATATGATAACTGATGACTTGACATGTATATTGACATGTAGGCATAGAGATGTACTTCCTCATGCTATCTGATAATGAAGTATCTTATCTGTTGTTGAAAGTTTGGGAAAAATCATAGTTTTCTGATAAACTTATATTTTGGTGATTTCGGTGAATGATTTGGGTTTTACTGTTATACCTGAAAAGCATATCTATTTTTTCATAACTGTGAACGAGCTGAGCATAATATCTTTTGAATTATTACTTGTACTGCTTTCATTATATTGTTACAAGTTATTTTTGGCTATTGATGTTGGACTTTGACCATTTTCCGAGCTCGTCACTGCTTTCAACCTAAGGTTAGGTTTGTTATTTATTGAGTACATGGATCAGTTGTACTCATACTATACTTATACACCTTGCGTGCAGATTTTGGAGCTGATGTTGTTGTGTATGGTGGGAGATGGCACTGAAGATGTACCTGTATTTCGGTTATAGCTGCCTCTTGTTCTTGGTAGCTTTAGATTTATAAATCTGTTTATGTATATTCTAAACAGATGATGTATTTATTTCGTACTAGCTTTGTAAACTCTAAGTTTTAGAAGCTCATGATTTCTACTACCAGTCCTTTGGTTGTTGTGTAAAAGTTCAGTTATATTTTCTCAGTAAATCTCATTTGAATTAGATTATTGTTAATTGGCTTACCTAGTGAGATGGGTTAGGTGTCATCACGACTAGTTGGATTTTGGGTCGTGACAGGAACTGACTCATTGGTAGGAGTATCAACAACGACATCTCTCACAAAGGCTAGATATGCTTCACACACCTTCTCAACCATCCGTCGTGCCTTAATAAAGGACATAACTCTGCTAGGAATATAAATGTACCCCTCTACTCCAACCGCGACAAACCATGCGTAGCCAATGTCACAGTCTTGGCGTGAAAATCCAGAATAGCATGATAGGGCGACAACCAATCCATGCCCAAGATCACGTCAATGTCTACCATACTAAGCAACAATAGATCAATTCTGGTATCATAACCAACAATAACAACTAAACATGACCGGTAAACATAGTCCACAACGATAGAATCTCCCACATGCATGGACAGATATATAGGATAACTTAAAGAATCACGTGTTATATCCAAATACGGAGCAAAGTAAGATGATACATATGAATGAGTGGATCCCGGATCAATTAAGACTGATTCATCCCTATGACAAACTGGAACCATACCTATAATGATAGCATCCAATGCAACCGCCTCCGTCCTACTAGGAAAAGCATAGAAACGAGTCTGGCCTCCCCCTCTAGGGCGACCTCTACCCGCCTGACCTCTACCCTAGCTGGTAGGGCATGTGGAGCAGCAACTGGGAGCAGCAACCATGTCCTGTAAACCCTGAAGACCCTGTGGAATCCATTGAGCCTGTGTAGTGTGTGGAGGTGCACCCCTCTTGAGATTGGGGCAGTCCCTCACCATATGTCTGGTATCACCACACTCAAAACAAACGCTCGGTAGGCGTGGCTGCTGAAACTGACCCTGGCCTAGTCGGCTAGACTGACCGCTAAAAGCACCCCATGCAGGAGGTGCACTGGACAGTGGTTGAGAAAAATGGCAACCTGAGGCTTCGGAATAGACGGAGCGCCGCTAGAAGCTGGAAGTGCTGAATGAATTGGAAGGCTCACATAGCCTCTTCCATGACGGGCTGCAACTGGAGAGCGGGCACCACTATATCCTCCTGAATCTCGAGGCCTCTTGGCCTCCATGTCCTCTCTCTCCCGGCCTCGCATGCCCTCCAGCCCTCGCGCGATCTTTATCACATGCTGAAATGAAGTATCCGTATCCAACTCCCAAGCCATACTGAACCTAAAACCATAACTAAGCCCTTCGATGAATCTCTGGACTCGCTCTCTGACTGTAGAAACCAAGGCAGGTGCATGTCAGGACAACTCATTGAATCTGATAGCATACTCTGACACTGAAATAGTCCCCTGACGCAGCTTCTCAAACTCTATTTGCCATCCATCCCAAAGGATATGGCAAACAAACTCTCTCATGAATATCTGTGAAAACTAGGCCCAAGTGAGTGGGGCTGCATCATCTGGCCTACCCTCCTCGTAAGCCTGCAACCACCAATATGTTGCTCCTAATAGCTGAAATATAGTAAAATCAACTCTGCTCACCTCCACAATACCCATGGTGCGGAGAATACGATGGCACTTCTCTAGCAAACCCTGCGCATCCTTGGTAGCTATGCGGCTGAAAGTAAGAGGATAATACTTCTTAAAACTCTCAAGTCTCCTCTACTCCTCTCAGATACCTCTGGCCTGACCACAAGCTGAACCGAAATAACAGAATGTGCTGGCATGACACTCGAAATCTGATCAATATGGACCCACTGCTCTGGACTATAGGTCGCGGGAGTCTGTGCTCCTTCCCAGCCTGAGATGTAGCTGGAGCAAGGGGAATCAATTTCACCTGAGCTATAGTGCCGAACATGCTCAAGAACTGTGCTAGGGTCTCCTGTAGTATAGTGGTAGTAACAGGTGCCTCGAGTGCCTCTTCCCTAATCGGAGCTACTGGTACTTTAGTTGCTACTCGAGTAGGTGCTCTGGCTGCAGCATATGCCCCTCCTCGGCCTATCCCCTGACCCAGGCCTCGCGCGGCTCTAGCAAGGGGAGCGGGTGTCTGATCATCGGATCTAGCAGTGCATGTCCTTACCATCTTGAGAGAATAGATTACAAAGACTCAGATTTCGTAATCAACAAATTTGCATGACAAGAAATCAAAGAAGTGGAATTTCCTAACAGTTCCGTAGCCTCTTGAAGATAAGTGCAAACGTCACCGTACCAATCCGCAACTCCACTAAACTTGCTTATGACTCGTAATACCTATAAATCTAGAGCTCTGATACCAACTTATCACGACCCCAATTTCCCACCTTAGGATGTCATGATGGCACCTAGTATTTAACTTGGTTAGGTTAACATTCAATGATAGCTTAATAGAGATAACAAAACTAATATAATAAAATAAACCAATTAAGCTCATAATAACTCCAAATGGAACATCAACAACATAATTCCCAAAATCGGTGAAATTGAGTCATAAGCTCTATAGAATGTACTAACATCTCTAATACAACACTGTCTGGTAATAGAGTAAACAATAGTAAAGTAAATAATAGAAGGTGACTATGAGGCCTGCGAACGTTGAGCAGGTATACCTTGATGTATCCGGGAAGATAATTGAATGATCACTGGTGTCCGGCATGAGCAAATGTACCTAGATCTGCACAAAATATTGCAGAAGCATAGTATGAGTACACCACAATAGTATCAAATAAGTATCAAGCCTAACCTCGGTAGAGTAGTGACGAGGCCAGGTCAAGACACCTACTAGGATAAAAAAATTTAACAGAGTATAAAATAGTCTAATAATGGAAAGCGCGTAAGTAAATGATAGATAAGTAGTTCAATAATATAAGCTAACAACAGAAATTTAAGCGGTAAAGGCAACAAGTAGTGAACACATGATGAAACAACCAGTAGTCAAATACAGACAATTACACATAAGACAATGGAGAAAACAACAAGAACTGCTCAACCAACAACCCTTTTTAATATAGGATGTACAACAAGAATCACAACCGAGGTACCACATCTCATAACCTCCTTTCACAATCGCAATCACAATCTTTCCTTATATCACCGTGTGAGCGTTGCATTTATTTTTAAAAAAAAATTTCCGAAATAGCTACACGCATTTTAGCCCCCTTATCTCACCGCGTGGCTTCAAGTAATTCTCTTACTAGCAACACGCTATAAATCCCTCCTTATATCACCGCATACGTATCAACCATTATCCTTATACCACCGCATATATATCAATATCACAACACAATAATCAACTCGCACCGCATGTGCCCATATGCCACAACACTTGCCAAAATCAATAATACCAATGTTATCACAATATATAGCCCATGGCTCAATCACAATGAGTACAAGAATCTCAATAACAACATAATGAATGAGGAAAACTCAACAAGAAAAGTTATCTCAACAATTAACAACTTCAACCTTAATGTGATAATGGCTTTCAAAACTTCCAAATCAATAGCTTAACAAGAAGATATTCCATGAAATAACAACTTCAAGTAAGAGGAAATCAACAATAAAAGGGGTAACAAGACAATAAGGGGGGTAGAAATTTCAACTAAAGCATATAAGAGCAATTACAACAATAAAGGATAGAACAAATGCTAACAACGTCAATTAGAGCGTGTGAGAGTAAATTTAACAATGTAACATGTTAAAAGCATTCAATTAAATACATGGAAGAAGTCTAAAAGTCTAAACCGATCACAATACCACATATAGCTCGTGTACACACTTGTCACCTTGTGAGCACGTCTTCCACATAACACAATTAACACACAAGGGGTAGATCCCCCACACAAAGTTAGGCAAGATACTTACCTCAACTTGGCCAAATCAACCCTCGAAAATAGTTTTTCTCCTAAAATTAGCCTCCACAAAGCTCAAATATAAAACTAAAATAACTTAATATAATCAAACAATTCAAGGAAAACCAATTACGATATATAAAGCTATGATCATTACATATTTTTCAAAAAGTCAACAAAGGTTAACCCTGGGCTTTTCTGGTTAAAACCTGAATTCAAGGGTAGATTCCGACTACCCATAACCCCATGAGTGCATATATGTGTTTTATTTTCAAATTCGAGTCCAAATCGACTCTCAAAACCCAAATTATCATTTTTCAAAACTTTGACAAAATTCTCCCAAAATTCTTCTTCGATTATCATAAATTTGATGTTAAATATAAGATATAATCTAGAAATATAGTTTGAATTTGATTAGAATCACTTACCCAATGATTGTAGATGAAAATCCCCTCACCAAGTTGCCTCCTACTGAGTCTAGGTTTCTAAAATGAGAGAAAATAAGATGAAATCACGACTTTTCACCCTTTTGGTCAGTTGCAGATGTCGCAAGTGTGAAGAAAACCGAACAAATGTGGCTTCTAACAGCCTAAGGGGAACTTCGCTAAAGCGACAATGGGTTCGCAATTGTGAACCTTGTCCCCATCGCAAATGCAACAAAATATATCGCAAATGCGATCCTACTCGGACTAGCCTTCCTTTGCAATGGCGAATGAGGCATCGCAATTGTGATACCCGACCCTCACCTGTACACGACGCAATTGCAAGGTTGGTGCTCGCAATTGCGACATCAGAGACACTAGCATACCAGTAACCTATTTTCAGTCCAAACCTTTCCGAAATACGTCTGAAACTCATCCGAGACCTCGGGGCTCCAAACCCAACATCCAGACAAGTCTAAAAATATCATACAAACTCGCTCATGCAATAAAATATAAAAATAACATCTAGAACTATGAATCGTACATCAAAATGCATGAATTTCAAAGAAACATTTAGGAACGTCTAGAATTGCAACCAAGCGTCCGAATCCTACAAACCAACTCTAAATGACACCAAATTTTGTAGACAAGTTACAAATATCAAAACAAACTATTCCAAGTCTTAAAATAAAATTCTGAATCCAATAGCCAAATGTTAACCTACGGTCAAACTTTGAAAAACGTTTTAAACTTTAAATTGCCAACTTTTGACAAAACAACACAAATCAACCTACAGACCTTTGAATTCAATTTCGAGCATACACACAACTCCAAAATCACAGTACGTCCTTATCAGAGCCATAAAATACTATTCCGGAGTCATTTTTACAGAAGTCAATCTTTGGTCAACATTTATAATTTAGGCTTCTAAGTCAAGAAACAAATCGTCTAAATCAATTCAAAATCTTCGCGAAACGAAACTAACCAACCCCACAAGTCATAAAATTACAAGTACATATGTGTGAAGCATCAAAAGTTAAAACGGAGAATAAATACACAAAATAATCGGCCGGATCGTTACAAAACTGATGTCCAAAGTTTTCAAAAAGCGATGGCCAGACGAAAATCTTAACAGGCTAGAGAGTAACTTAAGATTCATATTGATCAAAAGATCTCTATATCATGCTAGAGAAAGAGATTTCAGCATGTGTTCTTCTGGTTTTTTTAATTTTTTTCTCTTTCGTCCTTTCTCAATTGGTGAAACTATAGAAGGACTATAAAGATAGGAAGACCAAAAGATATTTAGAAAATTTAAATCTTGAAAGTAAGGAAGATTGTATATAACAACAGAAACTTGCCTGAAAATGGGGATGTTGAATGGGTTGGGCGGGGCAGGGACAGGGCAGGGCCAGCTTTGACCCGCTAAGATCTTGCCCCGCCCTGCCTTGCCCCGTTTAGCATCTTCACAAAGTTTTTCCCCGCCCTGCCCCGTTTACCCGTTTTTTCTCTTTATTTTTAATTTGTCAGTATTTTCTACTTCTCTATCCTCTATTTATTTTTGCTTTCAGTACATGAAATATTACATAAAATTGTGATTTTATGAAATTCAAAATCTGGAATTTTCTGTTCCAAATTTTTGAAATTCCTACTCGAGTTGTCTTAGAACATCTTCCACCTTGTTCTTGCTAATTTTTCACATGATACTTTGAAAACCAAAAGCCCCCTGCCCTCCCCTCCCCCCAAACCCACTTGTCAATAATGAAAAGTGCACAATTGTGAAAATAAGAATCTGCATTTGAATGTTTTAGTTTGACTTTCACGATTATTAAAAGAAAAGTTTCAAAATTTTAATTATTTAGTACATAACTTGGATAAACTAATTATGCTTCCCCACCTAATAAAAACATTATTTTATTATTGTTATTGTTAACATTATTTTTATTGTTATATTAATCTCTTTGCTTTTGTATTGTATCTCAGATTACTTCAAGAGTAAAATAATTTTTTATCACTGAAATGCAACAATTTGTCCATTTTTTTCCCGGTAAGCTATCATCAATATTTCATGTTTTTATTTATTTATTAAGTATTGCTTTCTACTGAGTTGGACACAAGTTAAGGGCGTAAATTCATGCTTAAAATCGAAGTTAGTAGCTCCATCATAAACACGAATCTCATTTCGCTAAGCTACAACTAGCAATTCGGACTTTATCTCAGTGACACATCCCTCCCCTACCCCGTTAATATTTTGTAAAAAGAGAATGCAGATCCGCCCTGCCCCACCTCGCCCCATTTAAGCATCACCCTTTCCTGCCCCGCAAAGCTTTCGCCCTGCCCTAGCTTTGCCCCATTGCCATTCCTACCTGAAAAGGAATACGCCCTTATTTCTTATGTCACTATTTAGCTTTCTGCAATCAACAAAATTCTTAAAATATTTAAAATTTGCAATCAGTTGATGGTAAAAGTATGCAGTCGACTTTTTGATATATATTTCAATCAAATAAGTAGTGAAGAGTATACATAAATGCTCATGTTGGCCAAATATGACCAAATGTATTTAGAAACCACTTTGCGCTTGGAATATAAAAATTCATCAAAAGAAAAAGTAACAGCAGAAATAATGACATGATAGATGTAGTAAAATAAATTAGTGTTGTTGCTAAAACTTCTACCTATATGAGTGAAATCAAACTCAAAATGTTTGACGCAATTTTATATCAATGTAACTTTCCCTTAAAAATTTTAATAGTTTAAAACATAATTCAATGTGTCATTTCCTTATCCAACTAAAGCGAAAATATTTTTATTTAAAGTATGCCAAATTGTGATATTGTCTATATCATACTTGTAACTGCTAATGAGCATTTGAAAGAGAGCTTAATTTTACTTTTCGGGTTTTCTGCAGAGAATCACATGCATAGGAGAGAAAATGCCTTTCTCACCACCTTTTGACAAATAATCAGCAGTCACGAACAACATCTCATGCACATCAGCTGTACCTTTTGGTGCAATCCCAAGAAAAGCAAGAATCACTCAGTAAAGTACAAAACATCCAACATAAGAAAATTCATTGTAGTAGATTTTTGCTACTGAATACGTTCAATTTGCTTCCTTTCAGAGAAAGAGGAAAATAACTCATTTGAATTGTTATGTGTTCTTTGCATGTCTAAAGTTATCTATATCATGTTGATAACATGCAAGAAAATACTGAAACAGAGACTGTTGTACTTCAACTCATATATATGCCCTCCTTTTTTGCGCTGAAGATATCTATAGTTCCTTTCATTCCATAGTAACAACAGGCTAGTACAGTTTCCAAATCATTAGATGTACAACTTTTAATATTCCATAGTTTTTACCTTGAATTCAAGTTATAGGACAACATAAACTAGAATATAAGAAATTTGAAAAAGATTCAAATGAACAACGAAAGGGAAGGCGTGTTTCTTATTTTAGAAGGCTATGTTTTTGTTTTTTAATTGCAAGTTCTTTTCTCGGTGGTTATTCATGATGTATGGTTAGATTCTCATGCAGTTTTGTAATAACAACAATAAAGGAAATAAAGATCACACATTAAAAGTTAAATTAGAACAATGACATGATATAGAGAAATAATATTCTGAAACATGTTTACAATAAATTAACAAAAAAAAAAATAAATGGCAACAATAGAGAAATTTCTACATCAACACAACTGATAAGTTATGTGCCGTTTTATATTTTGATGATCTAACAAACTTTATGATAAGAACCAGATCGGGAACCTGTTACACATCTTCAACGTGCTCAAGAACAACAAGTCTCAAAGTCTTCCACAAGTTCCATCAATTAGAGTCAAAGAGACGATAGAGGGAACATATGGACATCACTTCCCTTGCTGACAATACAAGTCCACTCCCCATAATTGTAAAGTCAATGCACTGTTTTCTCTGCGTACACACAACAATGCAAATAATGCAACAATCACTTTTATGGAGCATGCCTTGTACCGGATAATTGCTTCCATCATCCAAGTGACATCACTTGTATATTATCAATATGAAGCAAGGGAAAAATACATACTTGAAAATTTCAAAAATGATCAAGATTCTCTCTCAAGTGTGCTGCCATCTTGTAAGTGACTGCAAGGTTCTCTCAAGTGTCCTTAGTTGTGTTGTACCTTTGTTAGAGTGATCGATTTATAATTCCTACTTAGATAAGCTAGAAGCACTGTGTAGGAAACTATTTGTAAAACCATAAACCTTGTGTTTGTGACTTGGCTAGAGTTTGTCGAGTTGTGAGCTTTGTTATATAGTTATTACAAAGAGGCTTGTAATAGTGTTATTACAAGTGAGTGACGGATTAAGAATTTAATTTCTAGGTTACAATAGTTTGTAATCTGAAGTTTGCTCAGTAGTGAAGTTGAAATCCTACGAGTGTGGGTCCTGGTTTTTAGTACCGTGAGCTGGAAGTTTTCCACATTAAACTCTATTGTGTCATTTACTTATCTATGTCTGTGTGTGCTTTGTGGGAACTGATAGAGAATCAGGTTGTCTATACAGTTTGGTGGACCCTAAGTTTCCATCAATTAATATCAAAGCAAGTTCTTTCTACAAGGCTAACACCCAGAAAGGATCCACATGGCTGCTCCACCAAACTTTGAAGAAGGTCAATCAACCTGCAGACCACTAAGATTCAATGGATAGTATTACAGATGGTGGAAGATAGGGATGAATGATTTTATCATGGATGAGGATTCTGAGCTCTAGGATGTCATCTATGATGGCCCATTTGTTCCCTTGAAGACCATTGGGGAGCCAGTAGTGACAGTTCCAAAAACAAGGAAGGAGTACAATGATGTTGACCGCAAAGATATAGAGAAAAACTTCCGAGCAAAAAAGATCCTCGTCTGTGGTATTGGTCCAAACAAGTATAGCAGAATCTTTGCATGTTAGTCCACCAAGGAGATATGGGAAGCTCTCCAAACAACACATGAAGGGACAACTTAAGTTAAGCAGTTAAAGATCGACATGCTCACTACTAAGTATGAACTATTCAGGATAAAGGACGATGAGTCTATTCAGGATATACATACTCGTTTTACCTCCATCATCAATGAGCTCCACTCTCGAGGAGAAATCATTCAAGGAAACATACTTGTCAGGAAGATACTTAGTGTATTACCCGGATCTTGGGAAAACAAAGTTAATGCTATCATAGAGGCAAAAGATCTTCAAAAGCTGACCATTAATTAACTCATTGGCGATATGAAGACTTATGAAATGAAGAAGAAGAAGGACCATGAAATAAGAGAGCCCAAAAAGGAGAATAACCTAGTCCTCAAGGCTGACAACAATGACTCAAGTGGTGAGAATGCTAGCATGGCCTACCTAAGAAAGCAATTTCAGAAAATAGTTCACAGAAATGGAGGCATTCTAAAAAGAGGTAGCTCCAGCAAACCAAGAAGTTATGACTTGTGTCATAAATGTAAGAAGCTAGGATATTTCATCAAAGACCGTCCTCTCATCAAGCCAGACTAGTACAAGCACAACACAGATAAAGTAGCCAAGAGAAAACTGGTTGCTGACAAGAGATTCAAGAGAAAAGATGTCGCTGACAATGTTGTGAAACAAGCTCTTGCTGCATGGGGAGATTCTTCCAGTGAATTTGGGGAAGACGATAAATAAGGTGACACCTCCATGATGGCAGTTGAAAGCAAAGCAGCTGAATATGATTCTATGTTTTCCCTGATGGCAAAATCTGACCATGACGAAGATGGCGATGATGATGAGGTAAATTTTCTAGACCTTCAAAGAAAGTTGAAGTCTTACTTTCAAAAGAAGATTATATCCTTGGCCAATGTGTTAATTTATGCTTATCATAATATTATAAATAATAAAAATATGTTAATTGCAGAACTAGGAGCGGTAGAACATGAGAGAGATGATCTGGTAATTGTAGTAGTTAACCTAAAAGAAACCATTGAGGTTCTAAAGAGAGAAAAGATGTTCTAACTGAAAGAATTAAAAATATAGAGCATGAGAGAGATTACCTGATGGTAGTAGTTCTGGATCTAAAAGAAACAATTGAGGAATTAAAAAGAGGAAATAGTCTTAGGAACATCCAAAAGGGAAAGGAAATTGCAAGTAAGACAGACATTAAGCTTGAAAATGAACTCAAATTGGTGAAATCTAGTATGTGTGCTGAACTTGAAAGAAACAGACAACTTCAAGAAGATCTAGAGAGAGTTAAAAATGACCTAGAAAAATCTATAAAACGGACCTGGTCCTCTGATACAATCATTGCCATGTATACAAGCAATGGTGGGAACAGGCAGGGAGTCGAGATCCAAAAGGAAAGGACTCCATACAATCCGCATAGCAAGTATGTTACTGTCCCTGATAACTGGCTTTGCACTCACTGTGGTAAAACTGGGTACTTTAAAGAAAACTATAAGGCTAGAATTCAGTCCCAGCAGAAAAATAGAGTTTTTGTTTAAAAGGTAACTACTGCTAAAGAACATGGTTCCTCCATTAAAAACGTACAATGCATGGTTGGACAAAAAGAAGTTTTATTCACCCTTTTCCTCAGTACAAGGGACCTAAACTTGTTTGGGTTCCTAAGTCTAATCCTTAATTTTCGTGTGCAGGGAGCAGTGAAAGGAAGCAACCGAAAATGGTATATGGATAGTGTCTACTCTAAGCATATGACTGGAAGCATTGATGATTTCCGTTCACTCAAAGCCCTGCAAGGAGGGAGTGTGTCCTTTGGCAATGGAAAAAAAAGGATACATTCTGGGAGTAGAAAAAATTAGGAAGTCGCTCACTCACTCAATTGAGAATGTGTACAATGTGAATGGTTTGAAATATAGCCTACGGGATGTCTTTCAAATCTACGACAAAGGAAACAAAGTGGAATTCTTATAAAAAATCTGCACAGTCACAAATCTTGTGACTAGTGAAGTGGCTCTGTTATCAAAAGGATTCAAAAACATTTATGTTGCTGATTTTGAGTCTTTGCATAATGGGGATTTTATATGTTTGAGTGCTGTTGATGATGATGCTGAGTTGTGGCACAGAAGATTGGGACATGCAAGCTTTTCATTGCTGAACAAGTTGGTCAAGAAGGACCTAGTCCGTGGGTTGCCCAAGTCAAGTTTCAAAGATCGCAAGGTGTGTGATGCATGTGTAAAAGGAAAGCATGTCAGATCCTCTTTCAAGCACAAGAATAAAGTAAGCATCTCAAGGCCACTTGATCTCCTTCATATAGATTATGTGGACCTATGAGGGTACCAAGTAGAGGAGGAAAGAAGTACATATTTTTCATAGTTGATGAGTACTCCAGATTCACATGGACCCTGTTTCTCAGAACTAAGGATGAAACCTTTCAAGTTTGTGTTGCATTCGTAAAGTAGATTCAAGTGAAGATGAGCCTCAATGTTGTAAGTATAAGGTCTGATTATGGCATAGAGTTCAACAATGCAAAATTCGACAAAGTTTATGCTGAAAATGGCATAAGTCACAATGTTTCAGCTCCTAGAACACCCCAACAAAATGGTGTTATGGAGAGGAAAAATAGGACTCTTGAAGACATGGCAAGAACTATGCTAATTGACAATGGCGTAGCAAAAGGCTTTTGGACAGAGGCAGTCAACACTGCATACTACTTGGTGAACAGGTGTATGATCATGTCCCTCTTGAAAAAACCTTGTATGAACTGTTAAACAGGAGGAAACCCAAGCTAACACACTTGAGGACAGTTGGCTGCAAATGTTTTGTTCACAACAATGGTAAAGAAGCACTGGGAAAATTTGATGCCAAGAGTGATGAAGGAATCTTTCTTGGATATTCATCACAAATCAAATCATACAAGGTCTACAATAAAAGAACTCAATGTATTGAAGAAAGCATACATGTGATCTTTGATGAATCACACAACTTATGTGGGAAAGATTCACATGATAAGGTTGATCAAGACGGAGAGAAGTCAAAGGTTCCTGGTGATGTCAATGACATGGCAAATGGAAAGGCTAACATGATGAGTCAAGTCAAGGAACCCAGTGAAGATGATGCAGCTGAATCTTCAGCTGATATAGAGGAACTTGGTTCCTCCAACACAACAACTGAAGTAGAGAACAGAGTTGCTAATGCCGTGCAAGGAACTCCTAATGCTGAAATGAGAAGTGGCACTCACTCCTCCATTAATGCCAATAATGGATCCCATTCAGAGGAACTTGGGTCCTCCCGCAATGCGATTCAGGTGTCTAACTGAAAGCATAAAAGTTCACATCCTCTCCAAAATGTGATCACTCCTCTTAACTCAGGGACTCAAACCAGATCAAAGACAAGAAGTTCACTTGCCTTCTCAGTTTTCCTGTCACAAATTGAGCCCAAATATATCAAGGAAGCATTGAAAGATGCTGACTGGATTACTGCTATGCAAGATGAACTCCATCAATTTATGAGGAACATTGTATGGAACATGGTTGCTCGAACCTCGGATAGAACAATTATAGGAACTAGGTGGGTGTCCAGAAACAAGATTGATGAATTTGGGAATACAACAAGGAACAAAGCCAGGTTAGTAGTGCAAGGATACAATCAAGAAGAAGGGATCGACTATGATGAGACTTTTTCCCTAGTTGCTCTAATGGAAGCCATCAGAATCCTTATTGCCTTTGCATCTCATACGGAATTGAAATTGTTCCAAATGGAGGTCAAAAGTTCATTTCTGAATGAATATCTAAAGAAAGAAGTTTTTGTCAAACAACCACCTGGTTTTGAGTGTCATGAGCATCCTGAACATGTATTCAAACTTGACAAGGCATTATATGGGCTGAAGTAGGCCCCTCATGCATGGTATGAGAGGTTGTCCAAGTTCCTTCTTGAAAATATCTATAAAAGAGGAAAAATCAACAACATCCTATTTCTAAAGAAACATGCGAGGAACATGCTCATTGTGCAAGTCTATGTTGACGACATCATCTTTGGTGCAACAAATAATTCCTTGTGTGGAGATTTTGCAAAGCTTATGCGAAGCGAGTTTGAAATAAGCATGATGAGGGAATTGAATTTTTTCTTAGGGTTGCAAGTTAAGCAAACCCCTAAGGGAACGATGATAAGTTAGCAGAAGTACATTAAAAAGATTCTAAAGAGATTTGAGATGGAAAGTTCAAAGACCATTGATACTCCTATTACCACTGCCACTCGTCTGGACATGGATGAACCTGGTTCTCCTATGAACAAAACCATGTACAAAGGTGTCATTGGATCACTCTTGTATCTCACAGCTAGTAAACCTGATATCGTATTTAGTGTGGGATTATGTGCTAGATTTCAATCCAGACCGAAAGAATCTCATCAGAAAGCTGCCAAGAGGATTCTAAGATATCTAAAAGGAACGCAATTCCCCCAAAATTCTTATATCTCAAAGAAACTCTTGTATCTCAAAGGATTCAAAACTTTGACAAAATTCCCCCAAAATTCTTCTTCGATTATCATAAATTTGATGTTAAATATAAGATATAATCAAGAAATGTAGTTTGAA
>AWOL01S0328076.1:32253-51446 GCA_000715115.1 Nicotiana otophora | reverse complement strand
ACGGGAAGAATTGCTCAGATACCCGTGAGTGGGGCTTATTTGGGTCGTGTTATAAATGCGCTGACTAACCCTATTGATGGTAGAGGTGAAATTTCAGCGGTAACTATGATTCATTAGGTCGTATTTCATGGCCCGAAATATTTTTAGGCGCTCGGGGTTCGGGGGACATGCGGGTAGAGGTCGTCCTAGAGGGGGAGGCCAGGCCAGATTCTATGCTTTTCTGGGTAGAGCGGAGGCAGTCACATCAGACGCAATCATCATAGGTATGGTTTCGATGTATCATAGAGATGCATCAGTCTTATTTGATCTAGGATCTACTTATACATATGTGTCACCTTACTTTATATGTCCATGCTAGTGGGAGATTCTATTGTTGTTGGTCGTGTGTATCGGTCATGTGTATCGGTCATGTTTAGTTGTTATTGGTACTTTTGAGATTAGAGTTGATCTAGTATTACTTAGTATGGTAGACTTTGATATTATCTTGAGCACAGACTGGTTGTCACTCTATCATGCTATGCTGGATTGTCACGCCACAACGGTGACATTGGCTATGCCAGGCTTACCACGGTTACACTGGAAGGGTACTTTGGATTATGTTCCTAGCAGGATTATGTCATTTCTAAAGGCTCAGCGGATGGTTTGGAAGGGGTATGAAGTATATCTAGCATTCGTGAGAGATGCCAGTGCTGATACTCTTACCGTTGAGTTAGTTCCGATAGTGAGAGTCTTCCCAGATGTATTTCCAGTGAATCTTCCCGACATACTACCCGTTAGGAATATTGATTTTGGTATTGACTTATTGCCGGGCAGTCAGCCTATTTCTATCCAACAGAGTTGAAGGATCAGTTGCAAGAGTTGCTTGGTAAGAGTTTTATCCTGCCTAGTGTTTCACCTTGTGGTGCGTCGATTTGTTTGTGAAGAAGAAGGATGGTTCTATGCGCATATGTATTAATTATCGGTAGTTGAACAAGGTTATAGTAAAGAACATGTATCCATTGCCGTACATTGATGACTTATTTGACCAGCTAAAGGGTGCCAGAGTGTTCTCAAAGATTGATTTATGGTCACGGTATCATCAGCTGAAAACTCAGGATCCGGATATTCCGAAAACTGCCTTCAGGACTCGGAATCGCCAAAACGAGTTCCTTGTGATGTCATTTGGGCTGACTAACGCCCCAGCAACATTTATGCACCTAACAAACTGTGTATTCCAGTCATATCTTGATTCATTCTTCATTTTATTTATTAATGACATCTTGGTGTACTCCCGTAGACAAAAAGACTTGAGGAGCATCTGAGGATTGTGCTCCAAACCTTGAGAGAGAAGAAGTTGTATGCAAAAGTCTCAAAGTGTGAATTCTAGCTTGATTCGATGGCGTTTTTGGGTCATGTGGTGTCGAGTGAGGGAATCAAGGTACATTCGAAGAAGATTGAAGCAGGTCAGAGTTGGCCCAGACTGTCTTCATCTACTGAGATTTGGAGTTTCCTTGGTTTGGCCAAGTATTATCGCCGTTTCGTAGAGGGTTTCTCATTTATTGCTGCACCTATGACTAGATTGACCCAGAAGGGTGCTCCTTTCAGATGGTCCGAGGAGTGTAAGGCGATCTTCCAAAAGATCAAGACCGCTTTGACTATAGCCCCAGTGTTGGTGTTGCTTATGGTTTTTGGGTCTTACACTGTGTATTGTGATGCGTCATGTGTTGGGCTTGGCGCGGTGTTAATGCAAGACGGTATGGTGATTGCCTATGCGTCTCGGCAGTTGAAGGTCCATGAGAAGAATTACACAATCCATGACTTAGAGTTGGTAGCTATTGTTCATGCATTGAAGATTTGGAGGCATTATGTGTACGGTGTCCCTTGTAAGGTCTATACTGATCATCAGAGTCTCGAGCATCTGTTCAAATAGAAAGATCTTAATTTGCTGTAGCCGAGGTGGTTATAGTTGCTTAAAGACTAAGATATCTCTATTCTATATCATCCTGGGAAGGCCAATATGGTGGCCGATGCCTTGAGTCAAAAGACAGAGAGCTCGGGCAGTTTAGCATATCTACTGGCAGCAAAGAGGCCACTAGCCATGGATGTTCAGACCTTGACTAATCAGTTTGTTAGTTTGGATGTTTTAGAGACCAGACGGGTTCTTGCTTGTGTGGTTTCTTGGTCTTATTTTTATGATCGCATCAGAGAGCGTCAAATTGACAACCCCCATTTACTTGTCCTTAAGGACACGATACAACACGGCTATGCTAAGGAAGTTTCTATTGGAGATTACGGTGTGTTGCGGGTGCAGGGCCGATTATGTGTGCCCAACGTGGATGGGTTGTGTGAGGTGATCCTTGAGGAGGCCCACAGTTCGCGGTACTCCATTCATCCGGGTACCGCTAAGATATATCAAGATTTGAAGCAATACTATTAGTGGAGGAGAATGAAGAAAGGCATAGTGGAGTATGTAGCTAAGTGTCTAAATTGTCAGCAAGTGAAGTATGAGCATCAGAGGCCGGGCGGCTTGCTTCAGAGATTTGAGATTCCCGAGTGGAAATTGGAGCATGTTAACATGGACTTCGTTGTTGGGCTCCCACGGACTTTGAAGAAATTTGACGCGGTATGGGTGATTGTGGATAGGTTGACCAAGTCAACTCATTCCATTATGGTGGTGACCACCTATTCTTTAGAGTAGTTGGATCGGATCTATATTGAGATTGTTCGACTTTATGGCGTGCCGGTATCCATCATCTCTGACCGGGGCACGCAGTTTGCATCATATTTGTGGAGAGCTATGCAGCGTGAGCTAGTCACATAGGTTAAGTTGAGTACAACATTTCACCCCCCAGATGGAAGAATAGTTCGAGTAAACCATTCAAATATTAGTGGATATGCTTCGTGTCTGTGTTATGGATTTCGGGTGTTCGTGTGATCAGTTCTTGCCGCTTGCAGAGTTTTCCTACAAAAATAACTACCAATCGAGTATTCTAATGGCTCCTTATGAGGCCCTATATGGGAGACGGTTTCGTTCTCGAGTTGGTTGGTTTGAGCCGAGAGAGGCTAGGTTGTTGGGTACAGATTTGGTTCGAGATGCCTTGGAGAATGTCAAGTTGATTCAAGATCAATTTCGTACAACCCAGTCTAGACAGAAGAGTTATGATAATAGGAAGGTTCGTGATGTAGTATTTATGGTTGGAGAGCGAGTTTTGCTCAAGGCTTCACCCATGACTGGTGTGATGAGGTTCGGGAAGAAGGGCAAGTTGAGACCTAGATATATTGGTCCTTTATCGATTCTTGAGAGAGTTGGTGAGGTGGCCTATAAGCTTGCATTGCCACCTAGCTTATTTGCAGTTCATCCGGTGTTCTATATTCCTATGCTTCAGAAGTATTATGGTGGTCTGTCTCATGTATTAGACTTCAGCTCAGTCCAATTGGACAAGGATGTGACTTATATTTGAGGAGTCGGTGGCTATCTTGGATAGACATGTCCGGAAGTTGAGATCAAAGAACATTACTTCGGTGAAGATTCAATAGAGGGGTCATCCGGTCAAGGAGGCGACCTAGGAGACTGAGCACGATATGCAGAGTCATTATCCTCTTCTATTCATCTCTTCAGGTATGTCTTTATGCACATTCGAGGATAAACGTTTGTTTTAAGAGGGGGAGAATGTAACGACCCGACCGATCATTTTGTGTAATTGTGCCACGTTTCCCCTTTTTATGCTTCACATATGAGTGTTTATGGTTTTATGACTTACGGGGTTGATTGATTTTGTTCCGAAAAGATTTCGGGTTAAGTTAAACCATATGGTTCTTGACTTAGAAGTTTAAGTTAGAAATATTGTCTAAACTTTGACTTTTGTGAAAACGACCCCGAAATAGAATTTTTATGTCTCCTCTAGTTTCGTATCGTGATTTTGGGCTTCGGCATATACCCGGAATCGTATTCGTAAATCCGTATGTTGATTTGTGTTGTTATGCCGAAATTTGGTAATTGAAGTTTAGAAGTTTGACCGTAGCTTGACTTTTAGCTATCGGATTCGAAATTTAATTTTTGGACTTGGAATAGGCCCATTATGTTATTTAGAACTTGTCTGTAAAATTTGGTATTATTTGGAGTTGATTTGATAGGATTCAGACGTTTAGTTGAAATCCTAGAAGTTCTTGAAATTTACTTTGAAATTCATGCATTTTGGTGTTCGATTCGTTGTTCTAGATGATATATTTGTGTTTTGATCACGCGAGCAAGTTCGTACGATGTTCTTAACAAATCGGATGATGAATTTAATTATATATTTGAACTCGTGGGGCTATGGATCGTCAAGATTTGGTCTCGATTTTGGATTTAGACCATGTAGGCCCGAGTTGACTTTTGTTGGCTTTTGGAATTTTATCAAAGATTGAACCTTTATTGATTGGATATGATTCCTTTAGCATTGTTTGACTCCTTAGATTATATTTGGTAAGGTTTTGATAGTTTTGAGGAGTATTCCTAAGGAAGTCGGTATTGGGTGGTGAAATTTATTTCGGAATGAGGTAAGTATCTTGCCTATCGTTGTTGAGTAAATTTTTTCTAATAAGTGGTATTATTTTCTACACGCGAGGGTGATGAATATGAGAGATGACGAGCGTATATGCATGGGCTAGGGTTATTTATGCTCGGGGTAGATTATATGCTTTCGTGTGCTTTGTTAAACTTTGTAATTTTCTTGATTTATGCTATACTTAATTTCTATGATAACATGATTACAAATATCCATGCTAGAGACCATGTTTTTGACTTATTATGACTCAATTTAAAATGATGGACTGTTTATGAGATTGTTGATGTACTATATTTTGCCGTAGCAATACTTATATAACGAACACATATCTATATCCAATATTCTTGAGATACTTGGATTCAATATTTATGCTGAAGATCATGTTTATGTTTTGTTGAGATACTTGAACACTATGGTTCTTGAAATATTGGCTCTCCTATTGGTGAAAATATTATGTATATCTCTCACATGGAGTATTATGTTTATTGTTGAGACCTAAGTTTTTGATAAACAGTCGCCCGGGCCTGATGATTACGACCCCCTTCGTGAGGAGGGTACCCCTTCTTCCGAAGTTACGGGTCTATTTTGCCGAGTTTATCACTCTTCTTGATGTTATTTATGTCACCTACCTTGCTTGGTACTATTATATATATGCTTGGTAAGGAAGAGTGTATAGTACGAAGGGTGTTATCGCGCTTGTGAGGAAGAGTGATTTATGCATGAAGGGTGTTTCCGTTCTTCTTGACATTATTATTATTACAAGAAGGGTGTTTCTGTGCTTGGTGAAGAAGAGCGATATGATATTGGCATGAAGGGCGTCTCTGTTCAAGTGAGGATGAGAGTTCCTAGCATGAAAAGTGTTTCCGTGCAGGAAAAAATGAGAGACATCCATTATATTATGTTATCTTTCCCTCACTTATACATTTATGGTTTCTTTCCGAAGTTGTTATTGTTGCAGCAATGCTTTTATCTTGTTTGTTATTATTACATCTACGCCTTCTACCACATTTGCTATTACTACATTTGTACCTTCTATTTTGTGTTGTCATATATATGCCTTCTTCCTTGACCCGTTGTTGTTAAATTCATACCTTTTATATTGCTTATTACTATCATCTACATGCCTCTACCTTATGTTTTACTATTTTCCACATGCCTGCTACCTTGCTTGCTATTATTACATCAGTGTCTACTACCTTGTTTGTTGTTGTTACATCTACGCCTTCTACATTATTGTTACTGTTAGCTATATGCATTCTACCTAGTTTGGTGTTGTTATACATTTTATTGGTGATAACAGAGATAATACACGAAGGGTTTTGCCGTACCATTTTATTTGACATACAAACATATGCTTAGTAAGGATGAGATAAATGCATGAAGAGTTTTTCCATGCTATTTGATTTAATGTCTTGAACACATTTTATATATTAAAGGTTGCAGTTATGGCTCATATCGGTTCACTTATATTGTTCCTTCCTCACAGACTTGATTTTGGTAGAGAGGTTTGGTTGTTATATTTTGGGAACATGCTCAGTACTTCTTTAATTGATCATTCCAATATTACTTGTCTTCCTCCTTGTTATTTTCTTGCTTATGAATTGTTCAGGTTATATTAAGTGGGTATATCCATTATTCTTGAGATACTTGGATTCCATATTTATGCTGAAGATCACATTTAAGTTTTGTTGAGATACTTGAATACTATGGTTCTTGAAATATTGGCTTGCCTATTGGTGCAAAAGTTTTGTATATCTCACACATAGAATAATATGTTTATTGCTGAGACTTGTGGTTTTTGTAAACAGTCGCCCGCGCCTGATCACTTTGACCCCCTTTGTGAGAAGGGTACCCCTTCTCCAGAAGTTACAGGGCTATTTTGCCGAGTTTATCACTCTTCGTAATGTTATTTATATTTTCTACCTTGCTTGCTACTGCTATATATATATTTGGTAAGGATAAGTGTATAGTACGAAGGGTGTAATAGCGTTTGTGAGGAAGAGTGATTTAGGCACGGAGGGTGTTTCCGTGCTTCTTGATATTATTATTGTACGAAGGGTGTTACCATGCTCGGTGAAGAAGAGCGATATGATATTGGCACGAAGGGTATTTCTGTGAAAGTGAGGATGGGATTTTATGGCATGAAGGGTGTTTCCATACAGGCGAGGATGAGAGACATGCATTATATTGTGTTATCTTTCCCTCAAGTATATATTTATGCATTCTTTCCGGAGTTGTTATTGTTTTACCTATGTTTTTATCTTGTTTGTTATTGTTACATATACGTTGTTTGCCACATTTGCTATTACTAAATCCATGCCTTCTATTTTGTGCTGTCATATAGATGCCTTATTCCTTGACCCATTGTTGTTACATCCATACCTTCTATCTTGCTTATTACTATCATCTACATGCCTCTACCTTGTTTGTTACTATTTTCCTCATGCATGCTACCTTGCTTGTTGTTATTACATCTGTGTCTACTACCTTGCTTCTTCTTGTTTTTGTTGTTGTTGTTGTTGTTGTTTTTATATCTATGCCTTCTATCTTATTTTTACTGTTAGCTATATGCCTTATACCTAGTTTTGTGTTATACATGTGATTGGTGAGAATGAGATAAATACACTAAGGGTTTTTCCGTACCATTTTATTTGACATACAAACATATGCTTAGTGAGGAGGAGATAAATTCATGAAGGATGTTGCCGTGCTATTTGATTTGACGTCTTGAACACTCTTTTTATTATACGGGTTGCAGTTATGGATAATATCGGTTCACGTATATTGTTCCTTCCTCACAGACTTGATTTTGGTAGAGAGGTTTGGTTATTATATTTTCGGAATATGCTCAGTATTTATTTTATTTGATCTTTCCATTATTAGTTGTCTTCCCCCTTGTTATTTTCATGCTTGTGAATTGCACAGGTGATATAAACTGGGTATATCCATTATTCTTGAGATACTTAGATTCCATATTTTTTCTGAAGATCATATTAAAGTTTTATTGACATACATGAACACTATGGTTCTTGAAATATTGGGTCTCCTATTGGTGCAAAGCTTATGTATATATATCTCACATGGAGTATTATGTTTATTGCGGAGATCTGTATTTTTGGTAAACAGTCGCGCGAGCCTGATTACTGCGAGACCCCTTTGTGAGGAAGGTACCCCTTCTCGCTTATTGATGTTATTTATGTTTCTTACCTTGCTTGGTACTATTATATATATGCTTGGTAAGGAATAGTTTATAGTACGAAGGGTGTTATCGTGCTTATGAGGAAGAGTGATTTATGCACAAAGGGTGTTACTATTCTTCTTGACATTATTATTATTGCACGAGGGGTGTTTTCGTGCTTGGTGAAGAAGAGCGATATAATATCGGCACAAAGGGTGTTTCTGTGCAAGTGAGGATGAGAGTTCATGAAATGAAGGGTGTTTCCGTGCAGGCGAGGATGAGAGACATGCAGGCGTATACATTTATGCTTTCTTTCCGGAGTTGTTATTGTTGCATCTATGCTTTTATCTTGTTTGTTGTTGTTACATCTACACTTTCTACCTCATTTGCTATTACTACATTTGTGCCTTATATTTTGTGTTGTCATATATATGCCTTCTTCCTTGACCCGTTGTTGTTACATCCATACCTTCTATCTTGCTTATTACTATCATCCACATGACTATACCTTGTTTGCTACTATTGTCCACATGTATGCTTACTTGCTTGTTGTTATTACATCCGTGTGTACTACCTTATTTGATGTTGTTACATCTGTACCCTCTACCTTATTGTTACTGTTAGCTATATGCCTTATATATGGTTTGGTGCTGTTATACATGTGATCGGTAGCCCCTCAAATATAAGTACAAACATATCTGTATTGATCCGTAAGAATCTACTAAACTTTCTCATGACCTGTAGAACCTATGAACCTAGGGCTCTAATACAAAAATATCATGACCCAAAACCACCAACCAGTCGTGATGGTGCCTGCCTCACTTACTAGGCAAACCAAATATAACAAAAGTGAAAAATAATAACATAATTAACGGAAATAATATGAGTCCAAAATCAACTGACGTAAATAACTACGTGAATACATAAAATCCCCCAAAACTGATTAAACAGAGTCATGAGCTCTAAAATAGAAGTACAAGTCTGAAAATACCATTTAAAAGTAATAACAATAGTTACTGGAATGGAAAGAAACGCCAAAGACTATGATTGAAATTCAGCTGTACCTCATCTCTCGACAAACTCACAACGAGAAGAACATCAACTCAAGGCTCAGTCCAACACCTGGATCCACACAATTAAGTGCAGAGGTTAGTATGAGTACAACCTATCCCATATACTCAACATGTATCATAACTAATCTCGGCGAAGTAATTAAAGCAAGAATTATCAATGATACTCGCTAATAACTTGCTCAGTTCATGAATTTCACAAATACACAACAATAATTGCATCAAGTCATTAAAACACAGATAAAGTCACCTCGATGCACAAGAGATAACATGCTAAACTCTATATCAGTTAACAATCTAGCATATAGAGAAGATATGCTCATAATACAAGTAACAACCAAGGAAAATTGCATGTAGAGAAGAAATGCAATAACCTGATCAGTTTTCCTCATACCGCGTGTACACCGTCAAGAGAGAAACATGAGAGGGTGACCCTACGGGGATGGATCGTTATCTACATACATCACGGAAAACTCACGTGCCAATAATAACAACCTCACAGATAACTCTCATGCCAACAATAACAACTATACAGTCAACTCACATGGTATCATATCTTGGATTCGCATGAACAACTCACGTGTTATAAAGACCTGACCGGTTAATTTGAGTATTTTAATTCTATTTCCCCTATTTGATGATTTAATATGTGTATTTTTGGTTACATGGCTTGCAGGGTATGTTAGTTGGGTATCGGGGAGGTTTTTGATTGATTTGGGACACCTAGTCCCTTGGTTGGAGTCTTAAGTTGTATGAGTTGATCGGAGTTTGACATTTATATAGACGACTCCAGAATTGTATTTGGATTGTTCTAATAGCTTCGTATGGTGTCTTTGGACTTATGCGTATGTCCGAAATTGGATTTGGAGGTTCCTAGGTTGATTTGTTTTCTTCTATTTGGCAAAAGTTTGAAAGTTAAAGGTTTGGATGGTGGATAGGTTTGACCGAGACTTGACATTGATGATATAGAATCAAAATTGTGGTTTCGAGAGTTGGAATAGGTCTGTTGTGTCATTTGGGACTTGCATACAATATTTGAGTTCATTCCGAATTGTGTAGGCATATTCGGCGTAAGTTTCAAATTTGGAAATTCGGATTAGTTTCTTATGCTTGAATTGAGGTGCGATTCATCATTTCGATATTGTTTACTATGTTCTGAGACCTTGAGTAGGTTTGTATTATGTTTTGGGATTAGTTGGCATGATTGGATAGGGTCCCATGGCCTTAAGTGAGTATTTGTTGGTGGCAGGTGGCAGTTGTTCTTCATGTTCACGAAGGGATGAACGCGTTCGCAGATCTTGAGAGGCAGTGGCCTTTGCGATGGAGTTATGGGAGACGCATTCGCGTAGAGCAAGGCCGGCTAGGGGATGGCACCCGTTTGTTCTTTATGATCGCATGCATGCGACCGCGTTCGCGTAGGCTCAACAATGATTTGCATCGCGTTCGCGACCAGGAGATGTATTCGCGCAAGTTTTTTCTGAGGAATCGTCTAGTTGTGCTTCGTGATCGTTAAGTTGGTCACGCGATCGCGAAGGGTATACATGGGCAGATCACTTAAGTACTCTATTTCGAAGGTTTTGGTTATTTTATCACATTTTGAGTTATAGAGCTCGAATTTGGGCGATTCTGGAGGGGATTTTCATGATTTGGATTGGGGTAAGTATTTTTGACTCGCATTTGTTTATTATTCATAATTCTAACCTTGATTTTAGCATTTGATTGATGAATCTATGTGAAGAAATTGGGAATTTTAGTAAAAGCTTTTCTAAAGTAAAATTTGATGATTTGAAAGTTGATTTAAGGTCGAAATTGGATGAAACACATATATTTGGATTTGTATTAGAATCGGTATTCGGAATTTATGAGATTGGTCGGGTTCCAGGGTGCGAGCCCGGGGTTGACCTTGCACAATTGAAAAATGATCTTAGCTTTATTGTTTGGGCTTGTTTCATAAGGCTTTTATTGATATTATTAAGTTATTTTAGCTAGATTCGAATCGTCCGGATGTTGATTCACGTGAGAGGGAATTCTTAGATTATTGACATAGCCTAACTTTGTGTGGGGGAAATTCCCCTTAGAATTTGGTCTTATTTGCATTATTTTTGCTATGTGAAGTGACATGTACATGAGGTGACGAGTGCGTACACGGGCGTATGTGTTGTTTCTGATCGAATTGGACCATAGGCTATTTATATGCCTTGATTTAGAGTTGTTTGTTATATGAAACATGTTATATTGTTGTTTGCTTCCCGCATTCTTATGTCATTATTATGATTATTGTACATATTTATGTTGAGCAATGGGCTATATCTCGTTGTGACTTTGGTATTGTTGTTTTGATGATATTATGGCTCTTGGGCACGTGTTGTGTGAGTTGATTGTTGTGTTGTGAATGAGATGGCGTGTGTGCCGACACAAGGGTGGAATTCCAATGTTAATGTGCATGCAACATGACAAGGGTGGCTATTTACGAGCACGAGACAGCATAAGAGTGGCATTCCATTATTAATGTGCATGAGGCAACATAAGGGTGTCTTGTCGGGGATTGTTATGAGATATATCAGGGGTGATTCTTATTATTTTTCATGTGTTGGAATTGAGGGTTGATGTTTTGATCAAATTCTTGTTTTCATTAAATGACTTTCCCTTGATGTTTATGAATTGTTAGTGGAATTTAATATGTTATCACATGACCCGATCCCATTGATATTATATTGGCAAATGTGGATTACACTATATTGAGTTATTGTTACATGTTCTTCGAGGTGGTTAATAATTGTTCTGTTATGCTCTCTGTTGTCCGTTTATATTTATATCTCACATAGATTATTTTGACTAGTGAGTGTCTTGACGTGAACTTCGTCACTACTCCACCAAGGTTAGTGTTGACGCTAATTTTGACCTTCCCTTTTGAAATTAATTTATTTATACTTAATAATTTACAATGAATGTTTTGAAAGTATTTTCTATCAACAAATACCTTTATTTGCAAAATTGACTAAGTATTAGTTTCAAAATTAATAACTTAGTACTAACATTATGTAATTATAAATATTTTTACTACTTTTATATCATTCAGGCAATTTCTAAAATACACTATCTAGGCTTTCTAATTAATTTAATGAATTATTTCTCAAATCCTGATTAATTAGATATTAGGTAAAAAATTAGTGTTGTAATTTAGAAGACAAAGTATTTCATAAATAATTAATTACAACAATTAGTAGTATATTTGATATTAATAATTTTTACTACAATTGCAATTCCTCAATTAAACACAAAATGGCTATTCCTTAAATCAACAACGACCCAATACCTAAGCACAATTCCATCGGACACAGTCCAAACACGTCCCTCTCTTTCCACTATGGCAATCCATGCTATCACATTTGAGCCAATCAGAGCATGCCACATCGCCCTTCCCATCCCCTCACAAAACAAACACAGCCCATCCTGGCAGTTGATTCATATCATCAACGAACCAGGATTAACCCCGTTTTCCATTTATTTTAGCACCTTTTCACGTTTTATCTCCGCCATTGGACCACAAGGATCCAATGACCATCAATATTTCTAACAAAATTATTTCTAAAACTCCTAATTATCAAAATAATCGGAGCCGTTGATCAAAATATCCAATGACTCACATTCCATCTCTTGGTTTTAACTCAGAGATGACCCAAAAACCCTACTCATTTCACCCTAGACCAGCTGCCCACTTTCCCCTTCTTCTCTCATCTCTCTCAAACCCTCAGACCCGTCAATCACCCAAAACCTTGCACTAATTAGTGCAAGGTCATGAATCATGACCAGAAAACATTCCTTCTGCCTTTATTACTCATGATTCTCACTGAATCTTTACTCATTCCACCTTTCAGACTCAAAGCCCCAAATCCGAAAACCCTAACCCAAAGATAAATTTTCAAATCATCTAAGGTTTTCAAATCCATGGCATGCATGGCTATCCGTCCAGCCTCTGTACTACGAAACTCATTATTTCTTTCCATTTTCGCCGTTTAATCTCAATAGCCCTATTTGAAGAAGTCAGACCAAAGGGGGAAACTTCGACTCGCCATATCTCCTCCTCCGTCTTTTAAAATCATGGCGAGTTTGGGATGCTAGCTGACTTCAGAGTTGATTTTGACACCTAGAGGTCAAATTCAATGACCTCTGCATATTAGAGTTCTGAGCAGTAGTCTCTCGTACCTCATCGGTTAGCTTCCCTCTTCTCAGGTAAATCCCTAACAATTTTCTCCTCTGTCTCTCTGAATTTTACTCGACTTTGCTCACATCATCAATTCATCGTCACTCTCCACTATCATTTTGCATTTGCTGAAATCCTAATGGCTCAATGGACATTATAAATAGGAGCTTTTAATGATCTTACCTAATATCTTCAACAGACATAACTAATACACCTAACTTTTTTCTAAAAACAATTTGAAGATACAGTAGATTTTCGCTTAAGCTTTTCGTTTGAAGTTTCGAGTTTTCACTCAATTTATGATTTCTCTCTTTCTTTGGCTCAATTTATGATTTCTCTCTTTCTTTGGATCTGAGTTTGTCGCTGGTAAAAAGCTGAGCTTTGGCTACTAAACGGCTAACGTGAACACTCGTTTGGTTTACTTCTCAAGAAGAGGTCAGTATACCTCCACCCTCTCTTTAATTGCTTCATTTACAAATCATGAGCGTATTATTGTTCTCTTAGTTAACTGCTTAGTCTATAATATTTATTCAGCCTTTAATCACTTATTTTTGTTGATTAAGACTTGTTAATGATCTATGATAGGCTGTTGTATTTATTTAACGTTAACTAGGTAGCTGTATGTCTTTACTGTCTTCAATTTCTATATTAAACAACCCATTTGTTTAATTTGTTTAACTTGACAATTTCTCACATTATTGCCTAAAACCTAAGACCTTGCTCTAATGTTCTGTTATAATCTTCATGCTGCATTCTGAGTCCTGTTAATGTACAATTGCAACATTCATGATTTTGAGTTATGTTAATGTCTTGTTTCAACTTTCATAATCTTCATGTTGCATTTTGAGTTTTGTTCTACTTAATGCTCTAATATAACCTTCATGCTTATCATGTTGTATTATGAATTCTATTTCTCTTGATGTTCTATTATAAGTCCTCATGACTCATCATGTTATGCTCTTCTGAGTTCTGTACTTAGTTTCTATTATGGTCATCATGCTTAACATGCAACACCCTTCTAAGTTCTGCTATCCCACTTAGGCTTTTTCTGTTCATCATGCCATATCCTTTGAGCTCTATCATGCTATACTTAGGGTTGTTATTGCAGTCTCCATGTTTAACATGACACGTCCTTTAGTTCTGTCATTCTAAACTTGTGATGTTGTTAGATACTTTTAGATAGGGTATATATGAAATGCATAGGATAACCCTGCCTCACTAGGTTATGGCTTATGAGACCTGAGTGTTTTAAAAATGCTTTCATAAATATTTATTAACCATAAGTATCATTTGAACCTTCATTATGAATGCCTTATATCCATTCTAACTGTTAGCATGTAAACGATCATACTGGGATGGATTCTCCTTTGAATGTCAGTAGTATTTGTCATGATCAGTCAATCTCCTGTGAGTTAGACTATAGTTGTGCCCTGTTGATTATTTCTGTAATTTGAATATGACCCCATCATGTTTAACTATTAAACTAATCTTGTGCAACTGATTTGAGTTTGTTGTCTCCCCTACCCTTAACCCCCTAATGATGCTGACAACCCGATTCTTCAATGTTTGGCACTCATCTTGTCTTGTGAAGTCATAATCTTGATGGAAATCTCTATATATGTGGGAGTTTGGTATGGACTTTGCTTAATTCACATTTTGAACATCGTTTTAAACTTATACTCAGTCTTTGCTTTCTTTTGCTATTCGTGATTGAACCTGGTGTAAGGTAACTGTTATTTGGTTGAATGCAATAGACTACTTTTGTCACTGTCTGAATCTGTATTTATGACCTCAAGGGGATTCAAGTAATGTCATTAGCCTAAGTGAATGTTCACATGGAATCAATGTTAAGGCATTAGTCTATGTATCCTAAAGTTTTTATAATTCCAACATAAGTATTTTGGTTGTAATATATGCCTTAACATAAGTATTTTTGTGTTACTCTGCTAAAGAAAGTAGGCTCTTGTGATAGGAAATTTCATAATGATTGGTTTGCATTGAGAAGGCCTCGTTAGCATTCAAACCTATAGGGAAGAGTTAGTCGTCAGTGGTTAAAGGTATTTGGGAGTAGAGTTTAACTCTAGGTTGTGCTGCTCTCCCTGGCACAAGCATTGCCCTGGGCTCTGAGACCATTGGGAACTTTGGAGAATCGAGGGATTCAAAGGTGCATCGGCCTTGAGTAGAACTCTCTCCTTAGCCTTTAACTCATTGGCAATAATTACTCTCTTTGGGTGTGGTGTTTAATGGCAATGAAAGGTATTCAATGTGAATCATTCCCTATACACAACCTCCACATTAGCATGATTCCCTTAGCATTTAGATATTGTTATTAATCTCTTCTTTTAATCTTTGCTTGGTATGATTTCCTTAAGCACTCGAACACTGTCAGTGATTGTTTTTCTTTGATTGAGAAATTTTATATATGGACATGTATACAATACTGTTATTTTAATGATCTTCTCTTTTATTTTTTGGGCATCTACAAATAATTTGGGCCTGCTGAGTGTTTTAAGAACTCAAGCCTAAGTCCAGCTCTACCGTGGTCCATGGGTGTGTCGTCGCTCGTCATTTGATACTGCTGGGCCTACCTTTTGAGGACCAAACCTCCCAGAGTCACTCATTTCCTTTTATCCCTTTACTTACTGTCGTGTCATTCTTCAGTCACAATATATCATTGCGCATTGTTGTTTTCCTGTTTGTTATCTCTCATTATGTATGTGACAAGTATATATATTGGATTGAATGTTTGCCCTTATCTTTCAATTCATAGAATAACTTAGGCAAGCCTAAAGTACTTAAGATTAAAAAGAAGCCCCAGTTAGCAATTAATTTCATATTCGCTAGTCGTAGGCTGTTATTATCATGCTTTACTAACTCTTTTCTTAAAGATTTTTGAAGCCCAAAGGTTTAACAAATGCAGTTGTCCCTCTTTTAAAAAAAAGAATTGTCGCAATTTTAATCTTCCAAAAGGGAATCAACTATTTTCGAAAGATCAAGGCGCTTCTGCCTTAAACAAAGGCATTTGAATAGTTTTCTACTTCAAAACCAAGGTATATATATTTTAAGATCATTTTTCATAATACTTTTACTATGTTAGAATGACATGAACCTCCATGATTTAGGAAACAAAATGCTTTAACTTGGTTTCCTTTTCACATTTATACAAACGTTTCCATCCTTCAAAGTTCTTTTTATGATTATATGTTCTAACACTAATTTCCTAAAGACTTTTCTTTAAATAAATCTTCATTAAACCATACTCTCCCCTTATAGATATTATGTCCTAATATATGGTAAGCTTTACCCTTGGAATACTAGTTAAGGTATAGTACAAATAATTAATTCCAAGTCTAGTTTAAGTCCTATGGAGCTACCTCATGGAGAGTTTAAGGGGTACCTAACACCTTCCCCTTAGAAGAACAAGAACCCTTACCCATGATCTCACCGGTTATCAAAACAATAAATAATATAACCTTTAGTAATTAAATAGGTACCCTTGTATACCTTTAAATAATAGGTGGCGACGCTCTTTCATCTACAACAGAGAAACCAAAAGTTGGATCTTGTTTTGACTAGTGCAAAATAGGGTGCAACAACATGGCGACCCTGCTGGAGAAAACCCACTTAGGTTCTGACCTTAGCAGATTTAGACTGAATTTGGCATTTAGATTTATTTGTACATTGCTTTAATTTTAGCTAATATGCAATTACGTGCTTACCTGCTTGATTTGCTCTTTATGTTTATTGTCATACTTATTGTTGCTACACTCTTATCTGTTACTGCTCCCGCATATACTGTCATCACATTTCTTTCTATCGAGTCTTGGACGTACACTATCATACATAATGGCACGCCAGGGTTGTCTTTTACACCCCTCCGAAACATCTTTTCAAAACTCTTTAGTTTAAGAGAATGGCTTTGTCAGGTCAACTGACATAACTTCTCGCAGCCTTCAGTCCAACCCAAAAGTAGGAAACACTCTACTCTAGAAAAAATAGGTCATACTATATAAATCTTAGCTGGGTCGGTCCTTGGCATCGACACACAATTTGGAAAGCCACCCTAATGTCAAAGGGTCATGCACCCAACGACATGATTTCTTTGTAAAGACAAACAAACATGACAAGAAAGTTAAAGATCCAACGAGAACACTTACAAAAACCTTTCTTTTAGCCACTTCAGAAAAAGGAAATCAACAAAAACATCCCTGAGATTAACATGGTGACGGGAGCACTACACAAGTTAAAGTAGTGGTTGAAGAACATTCGCCGGGAACACGAAGATGAGATTCGGATACACCTAAGGGCATTAACCGCTTTGCTAAACATCCGAGCAGATAGGGTGTTCACTCTCCTACTGATAGAGTTCTGGGATCCGGCTAAGGTGGTGTTCAAGTTTGCCGATTGTGAGTTAGTACCGACATTGGAATAAGTTACTAGTTTCAAGAAGTTGTTGTTCAACGGAAAGAAGTCAATACTACCGGTTGGTATGCCCGGTTACAGGTTCTTGGAAGCTTTAGGCCTGGCTAACAGTTAGGGTCTTAGAAATATCGAGGACGGATGGGTGAGCCTCGACCAGCTGTTCGAACAGGTTTGGACACCGCGAAAGCTATGAGTGGTATTCTGGAGAGTTTCAGTGTGATCAAGCAACATGGGAGAGTCTCGGGCCTATCACCTTCTCATTGGCGCTATTGGGATTATTGGTCTTCCCGCAGAGAAGGGGTCGGATCAACATCAAC
Source organism: Nicotiana otophora (assembly GCA_000715115.1). Classification (NCBI taxonomy): domain Eukaryota; kingdom Viridiplantae; phylum Streptophyta; class Magnoliopsida; order Solanales; family Solanaceae; genus Nicotiana; species Nicotiana otophora. Next base: position 33,729 of record AWOL01S0328076.1, on the reverse strand, counting down.
TTATTACCCGTGGTTTTGGAAACCTTCCGTAGCAACCTTCAAGCAACTTTGGTGCTGATGGTGCTAGCTGAGATGCTGAGGGATTTGTCCGCATGTGCACAAGAGTATGATTTCTTTAAGGGTTGTAACTTGCTACTTCAAATCTGGGCCACAGAACATTTCTTCTAGTGAGAGGCTACCATTGACTACTTTATGGGTGTCAGCAACATGAGCCGCATCCACATTGAGAGGATGAGACATTGGGTCTCCCCACATGGACAAGAAGATTGGAGGGAAATGCTGACCAATCTAAGTGGAGAATGGGTCAATTGGAAGCTATCATGGTTAGGTGGAAGAGCAATCTTAAGGACTCTTCAGAAATATTTCATTGAGCTGATCGGACTTGAGGGCATCCAACCATACTCACCCTGAGGGTTCTCAGATAGTACAGGATGATCCAGAATGTGCCTATATGTACAAGGACAGTGCTATATGAGGATGAGTACAACAGACAGATTCTGATCCCTAGGGTAATAAGGCTCCAAGAAGAGTGGAACGACCTGGTCACAATGCCGATGAGTCAAAACTCATGGTGCACTCCTGAGTATTATGTCTGGATTAACGATGAAGATGAGCTGGCCCGACCAAGAAGAGAGGGTATAGCCTGGATGGAGGACACAGTGGCTTCTTTGCAAATCTACCATGAGCTTCTGCCATATTACCTTGTGACTACCTCAATGCACCGTCAAGTGGTCCCAAGATCCATCGATCACATGTTGCCACCCGCTGAAGACGATCACCGAGTAGTGTAGTGCATCCAAATATATTCTAGTACATAGCCAGAAGAAGATCCAAAGGAAGGGTCAAAGTTCAACGATGACAAGGAGGAGTTTGAAGAAGCCCGAAGGATGATCCAGAGGAAGAACTAGAAGAAGAGAAGATAGGAAACGATTCCGGGGATGGTTACTAAAAGTTGGTTGATTTCCCCTTGTTTCCCATTTTGTACCCTTATCCCCAGTTTTTACTTTCCTAAAGGGCAAGTTGTTCAAGGCCCATACCGTTATATGAATATACAAAATAGTGATGTAATCTTTGTTCCCGCTTGTCTCAGTCCAAAATTATCAATGAAAACAAAATTTCTTCGGATCTAAATGTGTCAAGTCTAATTATTTGTCAAACATTTATGATTTAGGCCTACCTCCGACAATGAGAGGTCCCACGAATTCTAGGAAAATACGCTAGCCTTAATGCGAGAATTAATTGCTTTGTGTGATTTCCTTCTTGTATAAATGAAGAAACTGACTCCTGTTTCTTTTTTTCTCTTTCTTCTTATTTTTCTTTTACTTTTTTATTACCCCCAAAAGAAAAGTTGGTTTGTGTCGACCCAAAACTGGCGGAACCATCGTACAATCTAAGATCAAAGGGAAATATGTCAACTATAGAAAACCCGACTAAACATGCTCTGGTCATAGCCGACAGCCCAGGGCGATCGGGGGA
>AWOL01S0328076.1:0-30301 GCA_000715115.1 Nicotiana otophora | reverse complement strand
GGACGATACCAGGAATGATGAACACGTGGCCAGGATGGCTCAGGAAATGGAATCTCTAAGAGAGGATATATAACATATCAGGGAACTAGCACACCTGGCCGTGACAATGCTTCCTCAACCACCTTGCTTTTCTTCTTTGGATTCAATTCCTGACCACTTTCCTTTCACATCATGCCAAAACAACAACACCCCAACTTCAGTCCCCACCACTCAAGTCATACTTCCAGTAACCCCCGCAAACCCACCAAATCCCTCTATCCATATTCCCTACGTACCATAGTACGTTCAAACACCACAAAACTTGTGTATCACCACCAACGCACCTCACACCCCTCCTCGTGATGGAGTCACTTTTACCACTCACTCAAATCAGCACATACATATGGCACATACCCCCGCTCATGAGCGATATGTTCCCCTTGTATATGTAATTTATGAACCTACCTTTATAGCTTATGTCACGGTCATGGTGCCTTATGAGATTGACCAATACTCTGAGATGGAGAGGGAAGCCAGGCGTAAGGAAGAGGAGTCAGTATCTGAGCAGCTACAAATCTTGAGAAAACAAACGAAGAACCTCCTAGTCCCTCGAGGAAGTGAAAGTTTGGACTACGAGGATCTATGTATCCATCGGGATGTGGATATGCCAATAGGGTATAAGCCTCCAAAGTTCGATATCTTCGATGGAACGGGTGATCCCCATGCGCATTTGAGGGTTTATTGTGACAAGTTAGTCGGAGTGGGGAGGAAAAATCTAAGAATAGAGTTATATATAAGGAGAATGACGGGAGAAACACTCATCTGGTAAACTCGATAGGATCCGCGAAACTGGAGAACTTTGCAAGATATGGCAGAGGACTTCATGAATCGCTTTAGATTCAACATAGAGATCACTCCCGATAGGTTCGCACTGGTGAAGTTATAGAAAAAGCCATCAGAGTCATTCCAAGAATATGCACGTCGGTGGAGGTCAGAGACCGCCTAAGTGCAGCCTCCGCTGGACGACAGTGAATTAACCAAGTATTTCATTAGAGCCCAGGAAGGGATATACTTCGAAAAAATGATGGGATAGAAATTCCCCGAGTTAGTCATGATGGGAGATGTTTTAGAAGAGGGTATGAAATCTGATAAAGTACAATCTATGGCGGCACTATGAGCAACCATCAAGTCTATCCAATTACGGTTAATCGATAGCTGAAAGAAGAAGAAAGATGAGCTCTCAACAGTGTTCCCTTACTATCAACCCAACCCACATCACAGAAACACTTCCTATTCCCCAAACAACCATTCACCACCACCCACCTACGCTCTAGCCTATAACACCCAGCCATATTATCACCCTCAACCACAATACAACCCTCCTCGATCCCACAATAACCATAACCCACAACGACCATATGCGCCTGTCCAAACTACTACCCACCAAAACGACCTGCATATGCACCACGCCCTTGTCCTAATTTTGAAGAGAGGGGTCCTAGAAATTATACCCCGATTGCTGAGCCTCCGGCCCAATTGTTTGAGATATTTAGAAGAGAAAGATTGATATATACAGTGGAAGGAAGGGTTCCTGAGTATCCCTCCAAGGTTTTTGATGAAACTAAAAGGTGCATGAACCATTCCAACGTGCCTGGCTTGATACAAACGATTGTCTTAAGGTGAAAAATGAGATTGAAACACTGATCAAAAGCGGAGCCATTCAGTGAACTCCGGTACTGCTCAATTGGAATCGCAATCCGCTGTCTAATCACCGCAACCAGGGAGTCAACATGATCATATTGGACAAAGAATATGATCTAAAGGGAACGACTGTCACAATAGTAAGTGTAGAAGCCGCCAGGTTCCCACCTAAAAGGGCTCCAATGATTACGGTACAAGTGAGACCTACAGTGACGGTTCAGACTTATCAGCGATAACCTGCCATTGCTATAAGGGACGAAGAGTGTCGGGAATACAAAACTGTCCCATGGACGTACCAGCAGAAATGGAAGGCCAAGATGTCAGACTGCCACAACCCATGGTATGACTAGGTCTGGGAGATTCTACGCTCCTAAAGATACAAATCGAGGAAACATAGGAAAAAGGTAAATTCAAAGAAGGAACATAACAGGCCCAGAAGCCGCCAAATTCTGGAAGGGAATGTCGACCAAAGTGTACTCCGTGGAGAAGCAGCTAAAGAAACCTCCAGCATTGATATCAATCATGGACTTGTTAATGAGCTCCGACAGTCATAAGGATGCCCTGTTGAAAGTACTAAGCGGGGTAAGCATACCAAGTAACACCACCAGTGAGGTACTGGCTGCAATAATTTGGAAAATGGTCGAAGCAAATATGATCACTTTCAGAAGAGACGAACTTCCGTCGAAGGCGTAAGTCACAACAAAGCCCTTCATATCACTATCAAATATTGGGACAAAGTGGTGCCCTGGGTGATGGTCGATGGAGGGTCAGGAATCAACATTTGTCCGCTCTCTACCTTACGGGAGTTAGGAATCCAACTGAGGGATGTCAAGGAAAGCCACTTGAGGGTAAGGTCCTTTGATGGTTCGTAGAAGGATGTTATAGGAGAAATTTATTTGGCTTTGCAGATCGGGCCAGTTGACTTTCCCATACCGTTTCAAGTAATGGATATCTCTTCTTCCTAACACTTGCTGCTGGGAAGGCCTTGGATACACATGGCAAGGGCCGTCCCATCCACTCCACACCAATGCATGAAATTTGGGTGGGGATGTCAGGAGATTTTGGTCCACGGTGAGTGGGGTCACTCCACTTATTTGGAGCATGCTATTCCATTCATTGAAAGGCTAGACATAGTATCTTTACATGCAATGGAAATTATGCATACCACCAAAATGGAAGAGATGAACAAAACTTGGAAATACAATCGCCGTACATATCCAATATGTCTATGAGGGAGATGATGAAATATGGATACAGACCAATAACAGGGTTGGCAGCCAAGTCGAACTGGATCACAGAGCCAATTGAACCTAATGGGCAGAAAGGAAGGGCCGACCTCGGATATAAGCCTCCGGTAGGGAAAGCTCATATCGCTATCTTTGGGAAAAAGGTTTTTGTGCTAGATCATGTTTCAAGTCCGGGTTAGAGTTCAGTACCAGAAGATGATATTATCGATGGTATGGGAAAGCTGTTCGTGAATATGATTAAAGAATGCTGTGAGGGGACTAACATAAAGACACCAACAATCAGGAATGTTGAACCAGGGAAGAGCTGCGGAATTGGACCACCAGTCCATCTTTGGTACGCCGGGAGTCTTGGTATTATGAAATTGTAAAAGTTTTCTTTTTGAAAAGCGCACGGTCAATTGAAGCCTGCACCGTGTCTTTACCTTTTTGTCATTTTCCTCTTCTGAATGCTTAAGACATTCCTCTTTTGATGAAATAAAAAGAATTATTTTTTTTAAAATATTGCAACTTTATTTACCGCTTCATTTATACTTAGCTTTTCTTTTAAACAATCAAAATGATAAAAACCCACGTTCCGCGATTGTGACATATAAAGAAACCGCCAAGCGCAACGACCTAGATTATGAGAAGTATGACGAGAATATGATGCCAGACAATCTCCCACACGAGATCGAACAGCTGAAAAGTCAGAAAAAGCCCAACCTCGAAGAAATGGAAGTGGTCAACATTGGAAGTGAAGAATACATGAAAGAAACCAGAATCAGCATTCATCTAGAAGCCAAACAGAAGGGAAAACTAGTTGAGCTCCTCCGGCAATACATTGATGTCTTCGCATGGTCATATAATGACATGCCAAGATAAAGTACTGACATTGTCTCGTATCGACTGCCCACCGATCCTACCAGACCGCCAGTCAAGCCGAAACCCAAAAAATGTAAGCCCGATTTGAGTCTGAGGATAAAGGAGGAAGTAACCAAGCAAATAGAGGCGAATGTGGTAAGGGTCACCAATTATTCCAGCTGGTTGGAAAATATCGTCCTAGTACCCAAGAAAGATAGAAAGATCAGAATATGCATGGATTACTGACATCTCAACAAAGCTAGTCCAAAGGACGACTTCCCTTTACAAAATATCCACATTCTTATCGACAACTATGCGAAGCATGAACTGCAAGCCTTTGTGGATTATTTCGCTGGGTATCACCAAATCTTGATGCATGAGAAAGATGCAAAAAAGACATCCTACACCACACCTTGCAGAGTTTACGCTATAGATTCATGTTGTTCGGTCTCAAGAACGCCGGTTCCACCTACATGAGGGCCATGCCGACCCTTTTTCAAGACATGATTCATAAGGAGATCAAACTGTATGTGGATGACATCATCATCAAGTTTCGAAAGATTTTAGAGCACTTGGACAATTTGAGGAAATTTTTTGAACACCTGCGAATGTACAATTTGAAATTGAACCTGACAAAGTGCGCATTCGGAATCCCTACTAGAAAACTATTGGGATTCATTGTAAGCAAGAAAGGGATAGAACTGGACCCATCAAAAATTAAGGCCATTCAGAAAATTGCCACCACCAAAGAGTAAGAAAGATGTAATGAGTTTCCTAGGTAGATTAAATTACATCAGTCGCTTCGTAGTGCAGTCCACGGTAATCTGTGGACAGAAGAGTGCCAGAAAGCCTTCGCCAGAATTAAAGAGAATCTGTCAAATCCACCAGTGCTGGCTCCTCCCAAGCCCAGGAAGCCATTGTTACTATATTTGTTAGTCTTGGATAACGCCTTCGGTTGTGTGTTGAGACAACATGATGAAACCGGGAGAAAGGAGCAGACCATCTACTACTTAAGTAAGAAGTTCATGCCATGCGAGGCCAAATATACTTTGATAGAACTCGCTTGTTGTACTCTGACTTGGATTGCCCAGAAACTAGGTTATTACGTGTCACCATACACTACGCATCTGTATCTCAGCTCGACCCACTCAAGTACATCTTCCAGTAGCCGATGCCAACCAGAAAGCTTGCTAAATGGAAAATTCTCCTCAACGAATTTGATATTGTGTACATAACTCAAAAGGTGATTAAAGGGTCAGCTTTAGCGGACCACCTCACAAAGAATCCAGTGGATAGGGATTACGAGACACTCACTACGTATTTTCCCAATGCAGAAGTATTATTTGCTGGAGAAGATATTGCAGAATCATACCTTGGATGGAGAAATATGGAAAACATTATCCAACATTGGTAAAGATAAGATTCCCTTGAACTAATAATATGGCTGAAAATGAAGGGTGCATCCTTGGGATCAAAATGCCAGTCGACATGAACATCAAAGAACTCTTGGTCATAGGGGATTCCGATCTATTGATACACCAAGTCCAAAGGGAATGGTCCATAAAAATTGTAAATATCCTTCTGTACCTATACTGCTTAAGGATCTATGCAAGAAGTTCACAAAGATTGAGTTCGAGCATGTCCCCAGGATTCAGAACGAGTCCGCTGACGCCCTTGAAACTTTATCATCTATGATTCATCATCCAGACAAGAACTACATAGGCCCTATTGAGGTAGAGATCAAGGATCAACATACCTATTGCTTCCATGTAGATGAAGAGCCAGATGGTAAGCCATGGTATCACGACATCAGGAAATTCCTTGCAACCATAGAATACCTGGAAAATGCTACTAATAGTCAGAAGTAAGCCCTCATGAGGTTGGAAACCCACTTTTTCCTCAACGGGGAAGTCCTGTATAGAAGGACCCCAGATTTAGGTTTGTTGAGATGTGTAGATGCTGCCTAGGCAACCAGGTTATTGGAAGTACTAAATCCAGGAATGTGTGGACCCCACATGAATGGGTTCACATTAGCCAAGAAGAACTTGAGAGTATAGTACTTTTGGATGACTATGGATAGTGATAGTATTCGCTATGTACAGAAGTGTCACACGTGCCAGATACATGGGGATTTCATCCAGGTTCTGCCGAATGTGTTAAACGTAATGGGTTCACCCTGGCCGTTCGCTGCTTGGGACATGGACGTGATTGGAACCATAGATCCCGCCGCATTAAATGGGCATCACTTCATCTTGGTAACTATCGACTATTTCACTAAATAGGTCAAAGCATCTACTTACAAGGTCGAAACAACATCGTCTGCAGATTTGGAATACCGAAGTCTATCATCACTGACAATGCCACTAACTTCAACAACGACCTCATGAGAAATATCTGTGAGGAGTTCAGGATCGTCCACCGCAACTCCACAGCCTACAGACTACAAATAAATGGGGCAGTCGTGGAAGCCAACAAGAATATCAAGAGGATTCTACAAAAGATAGTGGACAATCATAGGCCCTGGCACGAGAAACTATCTTTTGCCTTACTAGGTTATTGGACCACCATGAGAACATCCACTCGGGCATTGCCGTACATGTTATTATATGGCATTGAAGGTGATACCCGCAGAAGTCGAGCTACCATCTTTAAGGGTCATTCAAGAGGCCGGGTTGGATGAAGCAGAGTGAATACGGGTCAAACAAGAGCAACTCATGCTCGTAGATGAGAAAAGAATAGATGCAGTATGCCATGGTCAGCAAAATCAGAACAGGATGGTCCGTGCATTTAACAAGAGAGTGAAGCCTCGTCAGTTCGCACCGTGGCAGTGGGTCCTGAAGAAAAGCTTTCCCCACTAAGAGGAAGCCAATGGAAAGTTCGCACCAAACTAGTAAGGTCCTTATGTGGTTCACCAAGTATTGTCGGGTGGAGCTCTAATCTTGGCAGTAATGGATGGAAGAATCAACACGAAACCCATCAAATCAGACGCAATCAAGAGATACTATGTTTGAATGCATATAGAGTTAGGTTTTTGCTGTAACAAAACTATGTTCAACCTGACTTCCGACGGAGAGATATATAGGCAACCCACGTAGGGTCCGATTTCTATCCCTCTTTCTTTTATAATAGGAAAACTAAATATAACTATTGTAAGTTGCTCTGGAACTATGCCGACTTTATTTCCTTAGAAAGGAATACGTAGGCAATCCTCATCGGATTCAGTCGTCTTTTATAATTAAACTACGTTCTGATCTGATTCCATTGGGATACGTAGGTAGTATGAGTCAGACTCGACCATTTCATTTCATCTTAATCTTATCATTTTTGCATCTATTGTAATCGAACTACATCTTGGCATGATTCCATTTAAATATGTAGGCTGACTGAGTCAGTCTCAGTCATCTTCTTCATATTTTGTTATTATCTATGAACTACGTTTAGACCTGATTCCATTTTGGATACGTAAGCAACCTGAAAGGGTTTGGTCATACCTTAGAGAAAACCTTTGTAATGCATTGCAGCAATTTCATCAAGCATTGCGAAGGATCAACATCAATGGAATAGAATTTTAAGGAGAAGACGCTCGTGTGTGGAGAGCTTTTCGTAGCATGACATAGTCCGGAACGACGGCATTTGTCTTCAAAACTAAGTTTTCTCAAAATTATTTTTCTAAAGATACAATAATTTGTTCCACCTACCAAACTTCATGGCGTAACCATATCAAAGGCCGGGGAAAACCAACACTGTGGTCGACACAAACCAACTTCCTAGCTCCCACTAAGAATATTTCTTTGAGTGCAGGGTCAACAAGAAGCAAGGAAGCGTTGAGACCACACTAGGGCAAATGAAAACTCCGCCATCTTCCCAAGGATTATCTCCCTTTACTCCTTTACTTGAATTTTTCTGGTACAGCTAAAGCTAATATTTGAATCTTTTGCAGGTACTTTAGAGTCCAACTGCTGATACGGAAAGGGCACTATATATAGAAACCACCTGCTCTTCCAATCGAAGAACCTTGTACAAAATGAAATGTTAGCTTCACTAGTTGAAGCCCTGTATATAGCAAACCGCCTGCTCAACTAATCGGAGAACCTTGTACAAACAACTCATCGACTTTACTAATTGAAGTCATGTATTAGCAAACCGTCATGTTAATCGATCGGAGCGCCCTGTACAAATCGAACGTCGACTTTTCCAATCGGAGCGTTATATATAGAAAACAGTTCAGCTCGCCAACAGAACAATCCACATCGTCGCTCCATCACGACCGAGGCCAGAATAGACAGTCGCAAACCTCGTCACCAACATTTTGCCAATCGACGGCCGCAACATAGCTTTGTAGTCAAGAGTATCTCTTGGACATGCTTTTCTTTCCTTTGCTATTACTTTAAATGTTTTGACGTTTTGCTCATGCAACATCAGGCATGATTACGGTTTAAAGTCAATCATTCCCAAGAAAATGTTATTTTAGTTTTTTTAGTACAAAAGCTCTCCCAATAAGTGGAGACGCATTCCACAAATCAAGCTCTCCCAACAAGCGTAGACATCTCCTTAGTGCAATGCTCTCCCAACAAGCGGAGACACACTCTACAAGTCAAGCTCTCCCGACAAGAAGAGACAGTTTCTCAATGCTCCAATAGCTGCGGAATGGTACACAGCCCAACTAGCAAATTGAATCGAGTCAAATATTCCATCATCCTGATCCCAAATAACGGATCGTCGGCAGCCAAGTATCATCATTCCTGCATCATCTACACCACATCTTAATATATTCTGCATTCCAATATATGGATATGTGCGTATTTCATTATTTGTAGGAGCAAACATCGCAACGTGGAACTATTTCTAAGCATCAAACCAAACTACAATTCTATGAGGGATAACAAACTCATTAGCAAGCCAAGGATCCAAGTTCAGACACAAAATGACTAGTGGAACTCCAAGCGTTCAAATCCTTCAAGTCAAGCTGCAAGTTCAAGCCATAGCGAGTGCCCAATCCTCCGTCTCGACGTATCGTCATAATACGATACTGGGGCAGTTCCTGCGAGTATTGCTTCCTCAAATATCTTCACTCAAGAACTACATGAAGATTGATCCTCGTTAAGCTTGAGGTATGTAAGCAATTCAAAGCTAAAATTCGGTCCGATTCTTTAAGTTTCCTCCTAGGAATTCTCTAAATTTTGCAATTCATAATCATCGTGCCACTCCCTCAATGCACGCTTAAAGTCGGGACAAAATTGACTTTGGTACAATTGTTTTGCCCTAAAACTCTTTCATCGTCTCCGGTCAAAGATGGGCAGCTGTTGACAGTCAATTTTGACTCTCCCTTTTAAAATTAATTTAAAACTTAATATTTTACAATGAGTGTTTTGAAATTATTTTTTATCAATAAATACATTTTTTACAAAATTGATTAAGTATTAGTTTCGGAATTAATAACCTAGTACTAACATTATGTAATTATAAATATATTTACTACTTTTATATCATTAACGCAATTTATAAAATACACCATCTAGGCTTTATAATTAATTTAATGAATTATTTCTCAAATCCTTATTAATTAAATTATTATGGTCAAAACTAGTGTTGTAATTTTAGAAGACAAAGTATTTCATAAATAATTAATTACAATAATTAGTAGTATATTTGATATTTATAATTTTCACTACATTTTATTAAAAATAATTAAGTTTAATTAAATTAATTTTGAAGGGGTTAAATAATGAAAAAGCTACAATTGCAATTCCTCAATTAAACACAAAGTGGCTATTCTTTAAATCAACAACGGCCCAATACCCAAGCCAGTTCCATCTGACTCAGTCCAAACCCTCCCCCCTCTTTCCACCACGGAAATCCATGCCATAACATTTGAGCCAATAAAGAGCATGCCACGTCGCCCTTCCCACCTCCTCACAAAACAAACATAGCTCATCCTAGCAGTTGATCCATATCATCAATGAACCAGGATTAACCTCGTGTTTCCGTTTAGTTTAGCAGCTTGTCACATTTTATCTCTGGTATTGGATCACAAGGATCCAACGACCATCAATATTTAATACAAAAATATTTCTAAAACTCCTAATTATCAAAATAATCGGAGTCGTTGATCAAAACATCCAACGGCTCCCATTCCATCTCTTGGTTTTAACTCATAGATGCCCCAAAACCCTAGTTATTTCATCGTAGACCAGCCTCCCTCTTTCCCCTTCTTCTCTTATCTCTCTCAAACCCCCAGACCCGTCAATCACCCAAAACCTTGCACTAATTAGTGCAAGGTCATGAATCATGACCAGAAAACGTTCCTTCCACCTTCATTACCCATGATTCTCGCTAAATCTTTACTCATTCCACCTTTGAGTCTCAAAGCCCCAAATCCGAAAACCCTAAACCAAAGATGAAACTTAAAATAATCTGAGATTTTAAAATCCATGGCATGCATGGCCATCCGTTCTGCCTCTATAATACGAAACCCATCATTTCTTTCCATTTTTGCCGTTTAATCTCAATAGCCCTATTTGAATAAAAACGACAAAAGGGTGAAACTTCAAATCGCCAGATCTCCTCCTTCGTCTTTTAATACCAAGGAGAGTCTGGGAGGCTAGCTGGCTTCAATGTTGATATTCGATACCCAGAGGTCAAATGCAATGACCTTTGCGTATTAGAGTTCTGACCAGTGGTCTCTCGTACCTCATCGGTTAGCTTCCATCTTCTTAGGTAAATCCCTAACGATTTTCCCCTTTGTCTCTCTGATTGTTACCCGACTATGCTCACATCATCAATTCATCGTCGCTCTCCATTACAATTTTGAATTCGCTGAAACCCTAATGGCTCAATGGCCACTATAAATAGGAGCTTTTAATGTTCTCACCTAACATCTTCAACAGACATAACTAATACACCTAACCTTTTTTCTAAAAAGAAATTTGAAGATATGGTAGATTTTTGCTTAAGTTTTTCATTTAAAGTTTCGAGTTTTCACTCAATTTCTGCTTTTATCTCTTTCTTTGGCCTTGTGTTCGTCGCTGGTAAAAAGTAGAGCTTTGGTTCCTAAACGGCTAACATGGATACTCATTTGGTTTGCTTCTCAAGAAGAGGTCGGTATACCTCCACCCTCTCTTTAATTGCTTCATTTAAAAATCATGTGCGTATTATTGTTCTCTTAGTTAACTGTTTAGTCTATAATATTTATTCACCCTTTAATCACTTATTTTTGTTATTATGACTTGTTAAAGATCTATGATAGATTGTTGTATTTGTTTAATGTTAACTAGGTACCTGTATGACTTTACTGACTTCAATTTCTATATTAAATAGCCTATGTGTTTAAGTTGTTTAACCTGATGATTTCTCACATTATTGCCTAAAACCTCAGACCTTGCTCTAATGTTCTGTTATAATCTTCATGTTACATTCTGAGTCCTGTTAATGTACTGTTACAACTTTCATGCTCATCGTGTTAAATGTTGAGTTATGTTAATATCTTGTTTCAACTTTCATAATCTTCATGTTGCATTTTGAGTTTTGTTCCACTTAATGCTCTGATATAATCTTCATGCTCATCATGCTGTATTCTGAATTCTATTTCACTTGATATTCTATTATAAGTTCTCATGACTCATAATGTTATGTTCATCTGAGTTCTGTACTTAGGTTATGTTATGGTCATTATGCTTAACATGCAATACCCTTCTAAGTTCTGCTATCCTACTTAGGACTTTCTGTTCATCATGCGATATCTTTTAAGTTCTATCATGCTAAACTGATGGTTGTTAGTGTAGTCTCTATGTTTAACATTCCCCGTCCTTTAGTTCTGTTATTCTAGACTCGAGATGTTATTAGATGGTTTTAACAAAGGTATATATGAAATGCATAAGATAACCCTACCTCACTAGGTTATGGCTTATGAGACCTGAGTGTTTTAAAAATACTTTCATAAATGTTTATTATCCATGAGTATCATTTGAACCTTAATTATGAATTCCTTACATCCATTCTAACTGTTAGCATGTAAACAATCATAATGGGATTGATTCTCCTTTGAATGTCAATAGTATTTGTCATGATTAGTCTATCTCCTGTGAGTTAGACTATAGTTGTGCTGCGTTGATTATTTCTGTAATTTTAATATGACCCCATCATGTTTAACTATTCAACTAATATTGTGTTGCTGATTTGAGTCTGTTAAGTGTGATGTCTCCCCTATCCTTTATCTCTTAATGATACTGACAAACTGATTCTTCAATGTTTGGGAGACATCTTGTTTTGTGAAGTCATAATGTTGTTTGAAATCACTATATGTGTGGGAGTTTGGTATGAACTTTGCTTACTTCATATTTTGAACATTGTTTTAATCTTATACTCAGTCTTTTCTTTCTGTTGTTATTCGAGATTGAATCTGGTGTAAGGTAACTGTTATTTGGCTGAATGTAATAGACTGCTTATATCACTGTCTGAATATGTATTTATGACCTCAAGGGGATTCAAGTAATGTAATTAGCCTAAGTGAATTTTCATCTGATCAATGTTAAGCCATTAGTCTATGTATCCTAAAGCTGTTATAATTCCAAACTGTGCGCCTTTTTTTGTCTATGAGGCGTGTGATTTCTGTTATCCAATTTTCAGCAATAAATACATAAGTATTTTGGTTGTCATATGTGCCTAGAATTTTGATTTTCAAAACCTATTCATATATGTGCTTCACTTATTTAATGATAAAGTATAAGGACTGTTCTATGTGTCTATTTTTGTGTTACTCTGCTAAGGAAGTAGGCTCCTGTGATAGGAAATTTCATAGTGGTTGGTTTGCATTAAGAAGGCCTCATTGGCATTTAAACCTATAGGGAAGAGTTGGTCGTTAGTGGTTAAAGGTATTTGGGAGTAGAGTTTAACTCTAGGTTGTGCTGCTCTCCCCGGCACAAGCATTGCCCTAGGCCTTGAGACCCTTGCAAACATTGGAGAGTCGGGGGATTCAAAGGCGCATCGGCCTTGAGTAGAACTCTCTCCTTAGCCTTTAACTCATTGACAGTTATTACTCTCTTTGGGTTTGGTGTTTAATGGCAACGAAAGGTATTCAATGTGAATCATTCACTATGCACAACCTCCACATTAGCATGATTCCCTTAGCATTTAGGTACTATTATTAATCTCTTCTTTTAATCTTTGCTTAGTATGATCTCCTTAAGCACTCAAACACTGTCAGTGATTGTTTTAGTTTTTGATTGAGAAATTTTATATATGGATATGTATAAAGTATTGTTATTCTAATGACCTTCTCTTTTAGTTTTTGGGCATGTACAAATGATTCGGGCATGCTGAGTTCTTTAAGAACTCAAGCCCAATTCCAGCTCTACTGTAGTCCATGGGTCTGCCGTCGCTCGTCATTTGATACTGCTGGGCCTTCTCAGTCCCAAACCTCTTAGTGTCACTCCTTCCCTTTCATCTCCTTACTTACTATTTCTTCATTCTTCAGTCAAAATATTGTAAGGCCCCATTAGAATCACATTATTTTGAAATAAAAAAATATTTTTAGGGGTGTGTTGGAACATACTAAGGAGTTTTTCGAATGGCAAGAACTTGTGTGGGACAAGTTGGATACATTAAGTGGAATGGATGTCCCAATTCGCACAACATCCTACTTCAAATTCATGATTCTACTAAAATACATCGACTTAGGAGGTAATCTACCTATCCAAGTATACTTTGAGTCTAGTTTCCAACGCATTAAACCGTTCATCATTTGGATATGCATACAGAAAGTTATGGCCATTTTACTGGACCTATGTCATATGCGCGCCCAGATACGCGACCGCGCATATTTGGGAGTTTCTGCCTTGTGTGCACTGCTAGTTGCCCAGGTGCCCGGCCGTACACGTAGTAGCGCATTAAATACCCCCAAGGCCGGGTAGAGAGAGGGGTTAAGTCATTTCTTGAGCTAAAACCTGATATTTTTAGAGTGAGTGAGTGTCCTAGAGTGGGAAAGTGTTCCTCAATAATTGTTCTTCAATTCTTGCTCAAATCCTGGAAGATTAACAAGGAAAACCCATAAGCTCTTCATCCCAAAGGTAAGATTCTACACCCTAACCCTCAATCTCGAATTTTATCTAGAATTGGGTAATTAGTAAGATAATATTTGGGTATGGGAGTTGTTCATCTTGCATTCATGTGTTATCAAAGGGTGTGAGAAGATTGTTGAGCTAAGAATAGTAGATAATGGGTTTGGGATGATGGAATGGTATATAATGGTAGATAATGGTTTTGGGAGGACCTTGAAACCTTAATGCACACCTAGTGTTTGATAAAATGCTCAAATGAGCTAGAACCATGATCATCCTCCTAATTTTGGTTCAATTTGTTATATTTCTAAAATAGATTGAAGTTGCTAAGAATTCCGAAACATTTTAGAGTTTAAGGAAGCTCAATCTAGGTATATTGGCTAAACTCTTCTCTTAGAATTGAATCCCACGGAGTTCGTGTAATTTTTGTAAGTCCCGAATTGATAATTATAAAATTGGTTATTCCGAATATGCTTGTGTTTAAAGATATATGTTCACTATGCTTGTGTTTAAAGATATATTTTCATTTTAAAAACGTTTTGCCCAAATTCCTAATTTTCTTCTCTTAGATTTACCAATCAAATGGTAAAATCAAGGTTGGAATCATGAATAATAAACAAATTCGAGTGAAAAATGCTTACCCCAATCCATATCATGAAAATCCCTTAAAGAATTGCTCAAATATGAGCTCCCAACATCTAAATATGATAAAATAACTCAACCCTCGAAGTACAGTTATATAAGTCTTCCCAGTGGTCCCCTTCGCGATCGTGAAGTACAGATCAAACACTGGCCAAAATCCTCCTTCGCGAACACGATCTGTCCCCCCCGATAGCGATTATCACCTCTATTGGCCTATATGAACACGATCCCCCCCACACGAATGCAAAGGCCATCAACTTGGCAATCCCATATAGCCTTCACTCTACGTAGACGTAATGCCTAGGATGCGAACGCGAGATCCTTATCGCAAGGGCAAAAAGCAAATCACCAGCCACATAAAACTATATTGACCCGGCCAGTCGTTTTAAGCTTATGTGGTTACGTGACCTGCCGGGATAGTTGGTTTGGTTTCGGGTGAGTTTCAAAGTGAATGAGGGGAAGTGTGGAAACACTATAGATCCTCCTAATTTGGGAGGGGTTTAAAAAACAAGTCCCAAGGTTGGAAGCTTAAGTTGAAAAAGTTGATTGGAGTTTGACTTATGTGTAGATGACTCCTAAATGGAGTTTTAATGATTTTGATATCTTCGTATGGTGATTTTGGACTTAGGCAAATGTTTGGATATTGATTTGAAGGTCCGTAGGTTGGTTTGAGGTTTTTTGGCGAAAGTTGGAAAGTTTATGGTTTGGTAGGTTGATAGGTTTGACTGAGAGTTGACTTTATTGATGTCGAGCTCGGATTGTGATTCCGAGAGTTGGTATAGCTAAGTTATGACATTTGGGAGTTGCATGCAAAAGGTGATTTCATTAGGAGTTGGTTTGATATGATTCAACATTAGTTTTAGAAGTTGAATGTTCATTGATTCAGTAGGCTTGAATTGGGGTGTGATTTGTAGATTTGATTTTGTTTGATGTGATTTAAGGCCTTGAGTAGGTTTGTGTTGTGTTTTGGGACTTGATGGTATGTTCGGACGAGGTCCCGAGGGCCCCGGGTGTGATTCGGTTTGAGTTCGGACTCTTGAAGCATTTTGGATGCCTGCTGTGTTCTAGTGCAATCACACCAATGAGGATATGGCCGCAGGTGTGGCACCGTAGAAGCGGCCCATTGGCCGCAGATGTGAGATAGGGCTGGATGAGCTGGGTCCGCAAGTGCGGAGGTTCTTGTCCAGGTACGCAACCGTAGATGCGGATTCCTTCCGCAGAAGCAGAGTTTTGCATGTTGGATTGGGACCGGAGGTGTGGTCTTTTTCTGCAGAAGTGGACGCGTAGAGGTGCCTTAGGTTAACAGAATCGGAAGTGCAGATGCGATGTGTGGACTGCAAAAGCGTAATTTGTTGGGTTTTGGTGTAGCCACTTCTGCGATGATGTTTGCGTAGATGCGGAGTTGCAGAAGCGACCAATTGTCCGCAGGTGCAGAATGTCTGGATAGAAATAGAGAAGATTGGGGGTTTTATTTTATTTTCCACACTTTGAGTGAAAGAGCTCAATTTTGGGCGATTTTGAAGGGGATTTTCAAGGTTTGGATCGGAGTAAGTATTTTTCACTCGATTTTGTGCATTAATCATCATTTCATCATTATTTTTATCATTTAATTTGTGATTTGAGTTGGAAAAATTGGGAAGTTTTGTGAAAGATTTCCTAAACTATAAATTGAGGATTTGAAGCTCGATTTGAGGTCAGAATTGAATAATTTTAGAATGCTTGGGTTCCGAGGTGCGGGCCCGAGGTTGGCTGATTGAGTTGACTTTTGATTTTTCGTAAAGATTGAAACTTTATTATCCAAAATTGCTTCCTATGGCTGTTCGAGTTGACTTTTTATTTTCAAACACGCTTTTATATGCCTTAATTGGTGTTGCTATCTCTTTTATTGTAATGTGCCATTTAATTGTGTAATTATTCTCTTTTGCATTTGAATTTATGAAAGCTATTATCACATTGAGGTTGAAGTTGTTGATTATTGAGATATCTTTCCTTGTTGGGTAATTCTCATTCATTTTATTTATTATTGAGATTCTTGTCCACATCGTGGTTGAGCCTTGGGCAATATGTTGTGGTAACTTTGGTATTATTGATTTTGGCAAGTTGTGGCATATGGACACTTGCGTTGCGAGTTGTTATTGTGTTGTTATATTGATGTGCATGAGGCAATATAAGGATAGGGGCTAATGTGCATGCGGCTGCATAAGGTGTGAATTTGTGTGCGTGTTACTAGTAAGGGAATTACTTGAAGCCACGCTACGACATAAGGGGGCTAACGTGTGTGTCGCTATTTCGGGAAAAAAATATTTTCAAAAATATCTAAATGTAAGGCTCATACGGAGGTATAAGGAAATGTTGTGATTGAAGTTGTGAAATGTGGATGTGAGGCGTGGTACCTCGGTTGTGATTCTTGTTGTATATTCTATGTTAAAAAGGCTTGTTGTTTGAAAAGTTGTTGTTGTCCCTTCTTTATCTTACTTGTATTTGTCCACCTTTGATTACTTGTTGTTCTCACCATGTGTTCACTTCTTGTTTCTTTCACCGCCTTAGTCTCCGTTGTTAGCTTACCTTATAATATTGCTTTAATGTCATTATTTCCTCGCATTCATGTCACGACCAAAAATCTCACATGTCGTGATGGCGCCTATCGCGATACTAGGCAAGCCAACCATCACAAATAATCACACATCTTTAAATTCAAAACATAATTAAATAATCCTAATAGTGAAAATCTCATAAATAACTGATAAAACAATACCGCGACTCAATACAAAATTCCCAAATATCCGAGTGTCACTGAGTACATGAGCATCTAAATGACAATACAGTCTAAATGCTAAAAACAACTGTCTAGAAGGATTAGAATGGTGCAAATAAACTGAAAAGAAGGAGAGTCGAGGTCTGCGGACGCCAAGGCAGCTACCTCAATAGTCTCCAAGCAGATGAAACTCTACAGCTAGCAACTGCCGGGTCCATAAGTAACTGGATCTGTACACGAAGTGCAGAGTGTAGTATGAGTACAACTGACCCAATGTACTTAATAAATAATAGGACTAACCTTGGGCTAAAAGAAGTGATTAGCTCTGAAAGGTACAGTCCAAACCCAGATTATACCAGTACATATATGACAGGAAATACAACAGTAATATCTTAGAGAAACTCATAATCAATTGGTAGAGGAATGTAGACATGCTTTGAAGTTTACCAGTTTAAGCTCAACACAGATAAAATATGCCAAGTATGATTGATATGGGGAATGTTACATCGCTATATCTACATGTCAAATGTGCATGTCACATGTAATGCATTACAATGATAACCTCACATACTTCCACTCTCAGAGTACTAAATCCGACTCTCTTAACTCTCACTTATCACACTCAGTCACTCAGTACTGTGCGGTACCTGCGCTCACTGCTGGTATGTTAGACTATGGAAGGGCGGATCCTGCCCAAGCACTAATAAAACCAGCTGCGACGTGCAGCCTGCTCCCATCTTGAATCAATAATACCTACTACGGCATGCAAACCGATCCCATCATGGATCAATAATACGTGATGCGGAGTGCAGCCCGATACCATCATAAATCAATAATACTTGCTGCGACATGCAGCCCGATCCCATCATGAATCAATAAAGCATGTTGTGACATGCAACCCGATCCTATCATTATTACTCACAAATAGGCCCTTGGCCTCACCAGCCATCAATCTCTCCAGTCTCTCGGGCTCACAACACTCGTGTCAATCATCCCAAAACCAAGATACATGATGTAACAATAAATGATAATATAGACTGAGATATGATATGCAAATGATGAATGTTACTGAGTACATAACTGCAATTTAAGCAAATAACGAAACAACAAAAGAACGACCTTTGTGGGTCCCAACAGTACTATCATATAGCCTAATATGATCTATAATATGAATCACAGCTCAATTTCTCAAACACATGGAGAATACGTGAATAGTAGCAAGATTAGATAACTACACAATTCCATGGAACCAACAAAATTATAATTGCTATGGTGCACGCCCACACGCCTGTCACCTAGCATGTGCGTCACCTCAACACCAACCACATAACCCTTATTTTAGGAATTCATACCCTCAAAACCAAGTTTAGAAGTGTTACTTACCTCAAACCGTTCAAATCTCTACTCCAACAAGCCTTTGCCTCGTGAATCGACCCACGAATAACTCGAATCTAGCAACAAATAACTTAATACAATCAACACAAGCTATAGGAATCAATTCCATATGATAAAGATAGGTTCTTTAATAAAAGTCAAAAAGTCGACCCAAAAGGTTAACCCCGGGCCCATGTCTCAGAATCCAACAACATTAACAAAATTTAAACACCCATTCAACCACGACTCCAACCATACCAAAATTACTCAATTTCGATCTCAACACGACCTTCAAATCCCTAAATTATGCTTTATGAAGTTTCTATAATATTTCCCAATTATTTGAACCTAAAACACTAATTAAATGGTAAAAACAATGACAGATTCATGTATATTAACCAAATCTGAGTTAGAATCATTACCCCAATCAATTCCTTCAAAATCCCTCCAAGAATCCCCTCAATCCGAGCTCCCAAAGTCTAAAAGTGAAATAATACTCTAGCCCTCATTTTTGAAATCTTATATTTTGCCCAGATGCTCCTCTTCGTGATCGCGGAAAGTCCCTAGCGATCGCAAAAAGAAAACATCACTGCCCTTCAAATTAGCCTACACGAACGCGAATACCCAGTCACGAACGTGATGGTCACCACACCTAACTCTCTGTAAACGCGTTCACACATCTGAGCTCGGTAACCAAACAATCTGAGCTCGGTAACCACAAAGTCAACTTCGGTCAAACTTCTCAACTCTCCAAACTTCAACCTTTTTCCAACTTTCACCAATTCAAGCCAACATCATCTACGGACCTGCAAATCAATATCTGGACACAATTCTAAGTCCAAAATCACCATACGGAGCTATCGGAACCATCAAAACTCCATTCTGGAGCCATTTACACAAGTACCTGAAAAGGACCAATATACCGACGGCTCAACTTGCCCTTCTTACCAAACCTCATAACACCCTTCATGGGTGAAACTCTAAGCAATACCTTCTCTCCCACCATGTAAGAAACATCACGAATATTTCGATCGGCGTAACTCTTCCATCTAGACTGTGCCGTGCGAAGCCAATCCTGAATCAACTTAACCTTTTCCAAAGCATCCCGAACCAAGTCAGTACCCAATAGCATAGCCTCACTCGACTCAAACCAACCAACTGGAGTCCGACACCGCCTCCCATACAAGGACTTATACGGAGCCACCTGAATACTTGATTGGTAGTTATTGTTGTAGGCAAACAGCAGAAACTGATCACAAGAACCCCTAAAATTCATGACACAAGCGCGTAGCATATCCTCCAATATATGAATGGTGCGCTTGGACTGTCTGTCTGTCTGATGGTGGGATGTTGTACTCAATTCAACCCATGTGCCTATCTCTCACTGTAATGCTCTCCAAACTTGCAATGTGAACAGTGTGCCCCGATCTGAAATGATGGTCACCGTCACACCATGAAGGTGAACAATCTCGCAGATATAGATCTCCATGAAGGCAAATAAATATAGATCTCAGCCAACCAATCAGAAATATGGGTTGCCCCAACTGGAATGAAATGCGCGAACTTAGTCAACCGGTCCACAATCTCCCAAATAGCATCAAACTTCTTCAAAGTCCATGGGAGCCCAACTACGAAGTCCATGGTGATACACTCCCATTTCCACTAAGGAATCTCAAGCCTCTGAAGCAAACCGCCCGGCCTCTGGTGCTCATACTTCACCTGCTGACAATGCAAGAACCAAGCTACAAACTCCACTATGTCTTTCTTCATCCCCCTCCACCAATAGTGCTGCCTCAAGTCCTGGTACATTTTTGTTGCACCTGGATGGATGAAATACCGCAAACTGTGGACCTCCTCAAGAATCAACTCACATAACCCATCTACATTGGGCACACAAATCTGACTCTACTTCCGCAACACCGCATCATCCCCAATAGAAACATTCTTGGCATCATCGTGCTGAACTGTATCCTTAAGGACAAGCAAATAGGGGTCATCATACTGATGCTCTCTGATGAGATCATATAAAGAAGACCGAGAAACTACACAAGTTAGAATCCGACTAGGCTCTGAAACATCTACCCTCATGAACTGATGGGCCAAGTCCTGAACATCTGATGCAACCGGTCTCTCACAAACAAGAATAAATGCAAGGCTACCCATACTCACTACCTTCCTACTCAAGGCAACGACCACCACATTGGCCTTCCCGGGATGATACAAAATGGTAATATTATAGTCCTTTAGTAACTCCAACCATCTCTGCTGCCTCAAATTTGGATCCTTTTATTTGAACAAGTGTTGAAGACTCCAATGATCCGTAAATACCTTACAAGACATATCGTAGAGATAATGCCTCCAATTCTTTAATGCATGAACGATGGCTGCCAACTCCAAATCATGAACATGGTATTTCTTCTCACGAGGCTTCAACTGGCATGAAACATAAGCAATAACTCTACCCTATGCATCAAGACATACCCAATACCGATTAGAAGCATCACAATACACTATATAAGAACCCAATGCTGCAAGCAAGCCTAGAACTGGAGCAGTGGTCAAGGCAGTCTTGAGCTTCTAAACGCTCTCCTCTAACTCATCCGACTTCTTGAATAGAGAACCCTCATGGGTCAACCTGGTCAAAGGCATTGCAATGGATGAGAAACCCTTCACGAAGCGATGATAATATCTGGCCAAGCCGAGAAAACTCTGAATCTCAATAGCTGAAGACGGTTTGGGCCAACTCTGAACTGCCTCTATCTTCTTTAGATCCACCTTAATCCCTTCACTAAACACAACGTGCCCCAAGAACGCCGCCGAACTGAGCCAAAACTCACACTTAGAGAACTTGGCATAATACGTTTCCTCCCTCAACCTCTATAGTACAATCCTCAGATGCATGAATGCTACTGGGGCATTGGTCAGCCCAAACGACATTACATGGAACTCATAGTGACCATAGAGGGTCCTGAATGTCATCTTCAGAATATCTGAGTCTCGAATCTTCAATTGGTGATACCCATACTCAAATGAATATTAGAGAACACTTTAGCTCCATGAAGTTGGTAAAATAAGTCATCAATGCATGACAAAGGATACTTATTCTTAGTTGTAACTTTGTTCAACTGTCTATAGTTAATGCACATTTGCATAGTACCATATTTCTTCATCACAAAGAGAACCGACGAACCTTAAGGCGACACACTAGGCTTAATGAACTCCTTATCAAGAAGCTCCTGAAGTTGCTCTTTCAATTGCTTCAACTCTACTGCTGCCATACGATATGGAGGAATAGAGATGTGCTGAGTGTCCGACACCAAATAAATACCAAAATCAATATCCCTATCCGGTGGCATGCCCCGTAGGTCTACAGGAAACACATCCGGAAAGTCTCGCACTATTGGAACATAATCAATAGTAGGAGTATTAGATTCAATATCTCTCACAAAGGCCAAATATGACAAACACCCCTTCCCAACCATCAGTTGGGCCTTCATATATAAAATCACCAAACTATGAACATAGTGTAGGGAATAACATGACATAGGGACAACCAATCCATACCCAGAATCACGTCGAAATAAACCATACTAAGCAATGAGAGACCAAATCTAGTCTCCAATCCCCCAATAGTCACCACACACGACCGATACACACAGCCCACAATAATAGAATCGCTCATCGGTGTAGATACATGAATAGGTGAAATAAAGGACTCATGGGGCATATCCAAATAACGAGCAAAATATGATAATACATAAGAACAAGTGGAACAAGGGTCAAATAATATAGAAGAATCCATATGGAATACTGAGACAATACATGATCACTACATCTGAAGCAATGGCCTCTGGCCTGGCAGGGAAAGCATAGCATCGAGCCTGACCGCCACCTGATCGGCCTCCCTCTGTAGGGTGACCTCTAACTGCCTAAGCCCCATCCAATAGCCTGACTCCTCTACGGAACTGGACCTTGCAAAAGGCGCGGACAACACCTCTTCGCATGACCAAACTCCCCACACTCAAATAAACCCCACTCCGACAACGACCGCAGGTACTGAAGCGGACCTTGGGAACCAGAATAACTACTAGAAGGACCTGGCATAAATGAACCCTAGACTGATAGAGCATGATATGAACTCTTAGCTAGGAGGGCATTGGGATATGACTAACCTAGACGGGCACTGTATAAACCATGGCTAGCTGATGCACCACGATGAACCGGATGAGCCATCTAAGCAGGCTTATAAGGATGACCCCTGCTGTGGTGGGACTTCCCTCTAGAAGAAACAATGTTGAAACTACCCAAACCATGAGGCCTCTTGGCCTCCCTCTCCTCCCCCTCCTAAATACGAACCTGCTCTAGCCGTCTAGAAATATGGACTACCTTGTCAAATCTAACAGTTGATGAAATCTCTGAGTCATGAAAAAGTGCAGTCCATAATTGAGTCCATCAATGAACCTCTTACTCCTCTCCCTCTATGCGGGAACCAACCAGATCGCGTGACGAGCCAACTCTGAAAATTTCATCTCACACTCAGTCACAGACATACCCTCCTAGTGTAGCTGCTCCAATTGCCTACGCAACTCCTTCCTGTGGGTATGCGGAACAAACTTCTCCAAGAAGAGAGCGGAGAACTCATGCCACATAAGTGGTGCAACACTGGCTGGCCTGCTCATCTCATAGGCCTCCTACCATCTGAAGGCTGCCCCAGATAGCTAAAAATAGTAAGTGAGACTCCACTAGTCTCCAGAATACCCCTCGTGTGAAGAATCTGCTGGCAGCTGTCCAAGAAGTCTAGAGCATCCTCTAACTCAGCCCCACTGAATGATGGAGGCTTGAGCCTCCCAAAATGCTCTAACCTCTTCTGCTCCTCGTCACTCATCGGTGGACCCAACTAGGCCTGAGCAACTATAGCTAGCTGGGCTGGTAGTACCCCTGGTATGTGAAGTCACTGCACCACTTGCTCCGAAGTACGTGTGATGGGAGTCTGAGAACCTCCCCCGGCCCGAGAAGTGGTTAGTGCGGCCTGAACTTAAACCGCCTGAGCAAGGCTAGTGCATACAGTCAATATCTAAGCTAGAGCCTCCTAAAGGACTGAAATCAGAATGGGCACAGCTGGTGCCTGAGCTGGTCCCACCAGCTCAACCACGTCTGGAATCTGCTCCTGAGCTGGAACAGATGGTGGGTCTACAACTGCTGCTCTAGTTGCTGTACGAGTTGCACCTCGACCTCTATTGTGGCCCCAGCCTCTTGTGGCCCTAGCTGGTGGTACTGGTGGCCGTCCGCATGATCCGATAGCATGAGTCCTCTCCATCTGTGAAAGAATAGAATAATAGAAGTTTAGTTTCCAGGATCAACAAATTCGCACGACAAGAATACAAGAAAGTGAAGTTTCCCTAATGGTTCGGCAGCCTCTCGAAGATAAGTACAGACGTCTCTGTACCGATCCGTAAGACTCTACTAAACCTGCTCATGATTCGTGAGACCTATGTAAACTAGGCTTTGATACCAACTTGTCACGACCCAATATATCACATGTCGTGATGGTGCCTATCACAATACTAGGCAAGCCGACAATCACAAATAACCACACATCTTTAAATTGAAAACATAATGAAATAAGCTTAATATTAAAAATTTCATAAATAACTTATAAGCAAATACCGCAACTCAATAACATTTCCCAAAATCCGAGTATCACTGAGTACATGAGTATCTAAATGAAAATTTAGTTTAACTGCTAAAAATAATTGTCTAAAAGGATAGAACGGTGCAAATAAATTGAAAAGAAGGAGAGTCAAGGTCTGCGGATGCCAAGCCAGCTACCGCAATAGTCTCCAAGCAGATGAAACTGGACAGCTCGCAAGCGTCGTGTCCAGCAGTACCTGGACATAAAGTGCAGAGTGTAGTATGAATACAACCGACCCAATGTACTCAATAAGTAACAGGACTAACCTTGGGCTGAAAGCAGTGACAAGCTCAGAAAGGTATGATCCAAATCTAGATTATAACAATACTGATTTGACGGGAAATATGACAGTTATATCTCATAAAAACACATAATCAGTTGGTACATAGTAGAGGAATGTAGGTATGCTTTCAAGTTTAACAGTTTAAGATCAACACAGATAAAATATGTCAAGTATGACTGATATGAGGAATGTTACATCTCTATAGCTACATGTCACATGAAATGCATCACAATGATAACCACACGTACTCCCATTCTCAGAGTACTCAATCTGACTGTCTCAACTCTAATTCATCACACTTAGTCACTCAGCACTGTACAATACCTGCGCTCACAGATGGTATGTCAAACTCCAAGAGGGGGGGGGGGGGGGGGTGGATTCTGCCCAAGCACAAGTAAAACCTACTCTAGCGCGCAGCTGGATCCCATCATGAATCAACAATACCTGCTGCAGTGTGCAACCCGATCCCATCATGAATCAATAAAACCTGCTGCGGTGTGCAGCTTTATCCCATCAATATCACTCACAAACAGACCATCGACCTTACTCAGTCATCAATCTCTCTAGTCTTTTGGGCTCACAACACTCATGTCAATCAGCCCAAAACTATGATGCATGATGTAAAAACAAATGATAAGAGAGACTGTGATTTGATATGCAAATGATGAATGCGACTGAGTGCATAACTGAAATTTAAGAAAATAACTCAACAACAAAAAACGACCTTTGTGGGTCCCAACAGTACCAGCATATATCCTAATATGATATCTAACATGAATCACAGCTCAATTTCTCAAACACATGGAGAATACGTGAATAGTAGCAAGATTAGATAACTACATAGTTCCACGAAATCAATCGAGTCACAATTATTATGGTGCACGCCCACACGCCCGTCACCTAGCATGTGCGCCACCTCAACACCAACCACATAACACTTATTTCAGTGATTTATACCCTCAGAACCAAGTTTAGAAGTATTACTTACCTCAAACTGTGCAACTCTCTACTCCAATAATCCCATGCCTCACGAATCGGCCTCCGAACGACTCGAATCTAGCCAGAAACAACTTAATACAATCAACACAAGCTATAGGAATCAATTCCATATGATAAAGCTAGGTTCTTTAACAAAAGTCGAAACTTTAACCCCAGTCCCATGCCTCGGAATAAGAAAAATTAACAAAATCCGAACACCCATTCAACCACGAGTCCAACCATACCAAAATTACTCAATTTCGATCTCAACTCGACCTTCAAATCCTCAAATTATACTTTATAAAGTTTCTTCAATTTCCCCAATTTTTCCAACCCAAAACATTAATTAAATGGTAAAAACAATGATAAATTCATGTATATTAACCAAATCCAAGTTAGAATCACTCACCTTAATCAATTCCTTGAAAATCCCTCGAAGCATTGCCTCAATCCGAGCTCCCAAAGTTCAAATGTGAAATAATACTGTAACCCTGATTTTTGAAATCTTATATTCTGCCCAAATGCTCCTCTTCGTGTTCGCGGAAAGTCCCTCGCGATCGCGAAGAACAAAAATCACTTCCCTCCAAAATAGCCTATGAAAATACGAATACCCAGTCACGAATGCGATGGTCACCACACCTGACTCTCCGCAAACACGTTCACACATCTGCGATCGCATAGGCTTAAAGCCTAACGTCCAGCTGACCACTCCTTTACGCGATCGCGTGGATCTCCTTGCGTCTGCGATGACCTGAGCCTCACAAAGCCACGCAAACATGAACACTCTATCGCAAATGCAGAGGAAAAATTCCCAGCTACCAACAACAACTCTTCGCGATCACGTCTCCTTCTCCGCGATCGCGAAAGAGAAAACCAAATGCAGACAACCAGTAGTTCCTCAACGTCCAAAATGCGCCAAACATGATTTGAATCACACCCGAGGCCCCCGGGACCCCATCCAAACAAACCAACATATCCTAAAACATCATACAAACGCGTTCGAAGCATCAAATCAAATCAAACAACAATAAAACCAAGAATCGCGCATCGATTCAAGCCTAATGAACTTATGAACTTCTAACTTCCAAAACTAATGCCGGAACATACCAAACCAACTCCGATTGAACCCAAATCTTTCACACAAGTCGTGAATGACACAACGGACCTATTCCAACTTTCAGAACCAAAACCCGAGCCAAGTAACCACAAAGTTAACTCTCGATCAAACTTCTCAACTCTGCAAACTTCAACTTTTCCAACTTTCGTCAATTCAAGCCAAAATTATCTACGAACCTCCAAATCAATATCCAGACACACTCCTAAGTTCAAAATTACCATATGGAGATGTCAAAACAATCAAAACTCCATTCCGGAGCCATGTACACATAAGTCAACATCCGGTCAACTCTTTCAAATTAGGCTTCAAACATTGGAACTAAGTGTCCCAGCTTATTCTGAAACATCCCCGGAACCAAACTAACTACCCCGGCAAGTCACATAACAACAAATGAGCACATAATATGCAATAAATGGGGGAACGGGGCTATGTCCGTGATCCAAGTACATATGCTCGTGCCAGATATCAGTGATCCTTTAGTCATGTTTTCGAAGACTTCAAGGTATACCTGCTCGACATCCGCAGGCCTCAGAGTCACCTTCAATCATTTCTTTTTCTACTATTTATCTTCTACTCACATAGTGTTGTATTAGAGGTTCTTAGATTTGTTTTTTGAGAGAGCTTATGACTCAGTTCCACCTGTTATGGGATCTTATTACTGATGTTTCCGATTTGGAGTTATTACGAGCTTAAGTTTATTTCATCATCTTAGTTCGTTATTCTATTAAGTTATTCATAAATGTTAGGCTTACATAGTCTTAGAGTCTAGGTGCCATCACGAGTACCTTAGGAGGGATTTTAGGGTCGTGACAATTTGGTATCAAAGCTCTAGGTTCATAGGCATTACGTTTCCTAAGCAAGTTTAGTAGAGTATTGCATATCGGTACGGAGATTCTGTACTTATCTCCAAGAAAATACGGGACTACTAGTAAATTTCACTTCTTTGATTCCTTATCGTGCGAAATTATTGATTTCAAAATCTAAGTTTTTGTCTTTTTATTCTCTCACAGATGGTGAGGACACACACTATTGGATCTGATGATTAGACACCTGCACCCCTTGCTAGAGCCACGAGAGGATACGGCCGGGGTAGAGACCGAGGAGGAGCAACTAGTGCAGCCAGAACATGGCTTTTAAGAGAAGTGGCACCGTATTCTCCACACCTTGGGTGTTGTGGAGGTGAGTGGAGTTGCTTTTAATACATTTCAGTTGTCAGGAGCAACGTATCAGTGGTGGCAGGCTTACGAGGAGGGTAGGCCAGCTGATGCAGCCCCACTTACTTGGGCTCAGTTTTGAGAGATACTTTTGAGAGAGTTTGTTCCCTAGACCCTTCAGGATGCATGGTGCACAAAGTTTGAGCAGCTGCGTTCGGGGACTATGATAGTGTCAGAGTATGCTATCAGATTCAGTGAGTTATCCTGACATGCACCTACCTTGGTTTGTACAATCAAAGGGCGAGTCTGCATACTCACCGAGAGGCTCAACTATAGTATTAGATTCAGCATAGCTTGAGAGTTAGATACAGACACTCTGTATCAGCAGGTGGTAGAGATCGCGCGGAGGTTAGAGGGTATGTGAGGCCGAGAGAGGGCGGACAGGGAGGCCAAGAGGCCTTGAGGCACTAAAAGATTTAGTGGTTGCCACGCTGCAGCTACAACCCGCCATGGTAGGGGATATGTGAGTCTGCCAGTTTATTTAGCACTTCCAGCTACTAGCAGTGCTCCAGCTACATCTAGGACTCAGGTTACCCACTATACACAACCATTTTCTAGTGCACCTCCCACACGGGGTGCCATCAACGTTCAGTCTAACTGATCAGGCCAAAGACAATTTCAACAGTCGCACCCACGAGAGCTTGCTTTGAGTGTGGTTATACCAGGCATATGGTGAGGTACTACCCCAGACTCAGGAGGGGTGCAAGTCCGGCAGGCTGAGGTCACCCTAGAGAGGGAGGCTAGGCTCGTTTCTATGCTTTTTCGGGTAGGACAAAGGCTACCATTTCAGATGTTGTCATTACAGGTACTATTCTGATCTGTCACAGGGATGTCTTTGTTTTATTTGATCCG
This sequence comes from Nicotiana otophora, assembly GCA_000715115.1. NCBI lineage: Eukaryota > Viridiplantae > Streptophyta > Magnoliopsida > Solanales > Solanaceae > Nicotiana > Nicotiana otophora. Next base: position 1,572 of record AWOL01S0328076.1, on the reverse strand, counting down.
GGCTCCACTTACTCATATGTTTCATATTACTTCACTCTGTATTTGGATATATCACGTGATTGTTTGAGTGCTCATGTATATATGTCCACGCCTATGAGGTATTCTATTATTATAGACCGTGTTTATCAGTCGTGTTTAGTTACTATTGGTTGTTTTGAGACCATAGTTGATCTATTACTACTCAATATGGTAGACTTTGATTTGATCTTGGGTATGGACTGGATGTCGCCCTATCATGCTATTTTGGATTATCACGCCAAGACCATGACATTGGATATGCAAGGGCTGCCACGGTTAGAGTGTGGGGTGCATTAGATTATATTCCTAGTAGGGTTGTATCCTTTTTAAAAGGCACAACAAATGGTTGAGAAGGGGTGTCAAGCATACTTACACTTTGTGAGAGATGTTAGTAATGTTATTCCTACCGTTGAGTTAGTCCCGGTAATGAGGGATTACCCAGATATAATTCCAGCAGACCTACCGGGCATGCCGCCCGATAGGGATATTAATTTTGGCATTGGCTTAGTGTCGGGCACTCAGCCCATTTCTATTCCACCATATCGTATGGCACCTGTGAAGTTGAAGGAATTGAAAGAATAATTTTAGGAGTTGCTTAATAAAGGTTTCATCAGGCCGAGTGTCTCTCCTTGCGGTGCTCTAGTTTTGTTTGTGAAGAAGAAGAATGGCTCTATGCAGATGTGTATTAATTATAGGCAGCTGAACAAATTTATATTCAAGAAGAAGTACCCATTACCGAGCATTAATGACTTATTTAACCAACTTTGGGGTGCCAAAGCATTCTCAAAGATTGATTAGAGGTCAGGGTATCATCAGCTCAAGATTCGAGATTCGGATACTCCGAAGACTACTTTCAGCACTCGATACGCCCCAACAACATTTATGCACTTGATAAACAATGTATGCCAGCCATATCTCGGCTCTTTTGTCATCGTATTCATTGACGACATTTTGATGTACTCCCGCAGCCCAAAGTATCATGAGTATCATTTGTGGATTGTGCTCCAGACCTTGAGGGAGAAGAAGTTATATGTAAAATTTTCAAAGTGTGAATTTTGGCTTGATTCGGTGGCGTTTGGGAGTCATGTCGTATCTAGTGAGGGGATTAACGTAGATCCGAAGAAGATTGAGGCATTTTAGAGCTGGACCGGATCGACTTCAGCTAATGAGATTCGGTATTTTCTTGGTTTGGCTGGATATTATCGTCATTTTGTGGATGGTTTCTCATCCATTGTTGCACCTTTGACTAGATTGACCTAGAAAGGTGCTCCATTCAGGTGGTCCGACAAGTGTTAGGAAAGCTTTCAAAAGCTCAAGCCTACCTTGACCATAACTTCAGTCTTGGTTTTTCCTTCACCGTCTGCTTCATATACAGTTTATTGTGATCCTTCATGGATTGGTATTGGGTGTTTCTTGATGCAACAGGGTAGGGTGATCACTTATTCTTCATGCCAGTTGAAGTCGCATGAAAGAAACTGTTACACCCTATAGTTTCGTACGTAAATATGCATCGTAAGCAAACTAATGTAGGACCAAAAATGAGATAATATTTAA
>AWOL01S0328022.1:0-15591 GCA_000715115.1 Nicotiana otophora | reverse complement strand
AATGACTCAAACGAGAGAACCATCCCGCAAGTTCAACAAGTAGCACAACAACCGAAATGCTACGAACCCACATACCTAGTAAAACCAAGACATATGAATCTAACACAAAGGATCATCGCCCGACATAACCTAGCTGCAATGCGTGACCCCATCCAAGCACTGGTCCATATGAAATACCTCAAGCCACAATGCGCAAAATCAAGAACCACATGCAATTTGATATCAAGTACACGAAGTGCATGACCATAACCACGGAGAAGCAAATAACATAATATACCACAATCCGGAAAGACCATAACTAGGGAGCAATCAACCATTCCACACCCCAATCACCATCTCACTTGAATTCCGCTATAAGAACCAAATAGAACCGCACCATGTGTGCATATAACCAATGAATCACAACATTTTGTAGCATGGAAGAGTAACACATAGAACATATCCGATACGAATAAAAATTAATTTTAATCGAATCGCACATCCCTCAACAATAGCAGTTAAGAGTCAACAAATCCGATCTGGTGTAGCATACACATCATCATTGGGCCTATTAATGGGCCCCCAAATCAACTCCGTCCATCCCCGAATGGACAAATAGACCTCCAAAAGTACACAACGACCTAACCATAACACATACTATCATCTGACTAGGTTTGGATACATCTTCATAGTCCACAACCATGAAACAACCTGCTTCTGAGAACTCCCAGTCTCCAAATCCATAGAATACACGAATCACCATATTTGATCCCAACTCCACCGCCTGAATATCTAACACATCTCTCATATACGATCATCCCATGAGGAATACTTCTATGATTCTTCAGTGCCATATAACAATAATTTGAATATCAGCAGTCTATCAACCAGGTGGGTACCGCAATACCAATGAACATCCGTACGTCAAAATAGAATGTGCCTTCTGAAATATGCACCATTCTCAAAATTTGATTCAGTCAATACAAATTATAGGAATTAATTCCATATGAAAATACTAATGTTTCAACAAAAATCCGAAATTTATCTCAAATATCGCCTATGGGGCCCACTTCTCGAAATCCAACGAAACTCACAAAATCCGATAATCCATTCAATTACGAGTCTAACCATGCATGTTTCACTCAAATACGACTTCAAATCAACATTCAAATCCCAAAGATTAACTTTATGAAATTTCTACAATTTTTCCCCAAATTTCCATCTCCAAATACTGATTAAATGATGAAAACAATGATATATTCATGTATGTTAACCAAATCCGAGTTAGAATCACTTACCCCAATGAATGTCTTGAAAATCCCACAAAACATCGCCACAAACCGAGCTCCCAAAGTCCAAATATGAAATAATACTCTAACCCTCGTTTATAAAGTACACAAATAAGATCCCTCATTGTGCTGACCGCACAATTTTTCTACGGTCCGCACATTCCATTCTACGGTCACAATCCAAATTGTGCGGCTGTACATCAACAGCCTTTGCACTACCACACTTCAGATGCTCAAGAAGGACAATAAACTTTAAGACCACCACCATTTAATGGGAAATACTATGGCTAGTGGAAGGAGAGGATGCGTGATTTTCTGGAAGGAGAAAACCCGGTGCTCTAGGATATTGTTGAAAAATGATCAAAGATTTCTAGCTAGTTGATGTCAAAGGTATCACTGTTGGACCAAAGCCTAGAGAAAAATATTCTAAGGAAGATGTCAAACGAGTTCAAAAGAATGCTAAAGACAAAAAGATTTTGATAGGTGGTATTACTCCGGATGAATATAACAGATCTCCTCATGCAAAGATGCAAAGTCCATATGGGATGCTTTGTTGTGTGCACATAATGGTACGTCCCATGTGAAGCAGTCAAAGATTGATTTGCTAACTATGAAGTACGAAGTGCTTCCATCAATTATTAATGAATTGATAATCTCTTGGAGAAGTTATCCCTCGAAACAATTCTGAGAAAGATACTAAGCATACTTCCTCCCTCATGGGATAGCAAGGTCAATGCGATCACTGAAGCAAGAAATCTTAATACGATGACTCTTGATGATCTTATTGGTAATCTGGAAACATATAAGTTTAAGCTTAATCAAGATCGAATAGATCAACAATCTACTAATTCCCAAAAGCCCCAGAACCTGGTTCTCAAGTCCATCCCGAAAGAAGACACTGAAGAATATGACATGGCACTACTTACTAGACATTATTAGTGGGCAATAAGGAAAGGTGGATTCCTGAAAAAAAGTTAGTTCATCCAAGGCCATATATAGAAACAATACTGAATTGACTATAGCTTTCTCTACAAAAGTCCAAATGATTAATGGTATACCTTTCTCGAAACTAGATTCAAAGGGCTACAATGTTCGTGTTTGAATTATCTCCAAATTCTTTGTAGATTAATAAATATATGCTTTCGAAGTCGGACCATCGAACCTGCAGAATCCCTTTTCTGCGGCCGCGAAAAGAATTCTGCAGTCCGCACTTTTCTTCTGTGGTCCGCACTTTTCCTCCGCGGTCCGCACATAAGGCTTTGCCTCAGCACTCCAAAATGTGCCCCCGCACTTCCAAAAGTTCCAGAAAAACATCAGAGTGCCAAAATACCCAAACTCACTCAAAACTCATCCCGAAACACACCCGAGCCATTCAGAACCCGTCTGAATATACCAACAAGTCCTAAACCATGAAACACACTTAGTCGGTCCCTCAAATCACATCAAACAATATCAAAAACACGAATCGCACTCCAATTCAAGCCTATTAAAACTAAGGAAATTCCAACTTCTACGACCTATCAAATCAATTCCGATTGACCTCACATTTTGCACACAAGTCATAAATGACATAACAAAGCTATTACAAATTCCAGAATAGGATTCAGATCCCGATATCAAAAAGTTAACTCCCCGGTCAAACTTCCAACTTAAATTTCTATTTTTAGCCATTTCGAGCCCAATTCAACTACGAACTTCAAAATAATTTTCCGGATACGCTCCTAAGTCAAAAATTTCCATACGGAGATATTGGAATCATCAAAACTATATTACGGGGTCATTTACACATAATTCACTATCCGATCAATTATTTCTACTTAAGCTTCCAAAACAGGAATTGTTCTTTCTATTAAATCCCGAATCATCCGAAAACCAAACTTGACCACCCTCACAAGTCATAATACACATTTCAAAGCTGCTCAAGACCTTAAGACACCGAACATAACGCTAATTCTCAAAATGACAAGTCGGGTCGTTACAAGGGAAGTGCTTGTGTTAGGAAGAGTAGCTTAATAAAGAACTAAACTCTACTCCCAAATACCTTTAACCAGTCACAAACACTCTTCCCTATAGGTTTAAGTGTCAATGAGGCACTTCAATGTAAATCCTCATGCCACAGTGATACCACACCACAGAAGTACATACATTTCCCATAACAGTTGATACAAAATACTATAGGATCATAAGACAACCAATCATCCTAGTGAAACCACAATCTAAAAATGTACATGATTCACTATGAATGATATGTTAGGCATGCTCAAAAGAAATAAACTTCAAACACAAATGGAGACAAAGATATTATCAGATTATTGTTAGGAACCTAACACATGGATCATATGTCTTAAGGACAGGGCGAGTACATAGTTCAAATTTGTAACAATCCATGAGCACAGATTCACTTTCATTAACATCCTTCAATTAGATTAGTCAAAGATCGGTTTTAACTTAACTCTTGTCTTCTAACACACAAGTTAATAGTCTCAATGGGAACTCCTAGAAAATGTTAACATAGATGTATGTTAACAACTGCAGTTGAACTTCTAAGGAGTATTAGGAGGGGTGCAGATTAACATCTATAATTAGAACTTCAAAAGGGTATTAAAAGAATTGTAGATTAACAATTACAATTGAAACTTCCTAAAAAATGTTACTGGAGATGCAACTTAACAACTTTAATTAGAGATACGGATTAGTGACGTCAATTAGAACCTCTAAAGAGTATTAACAAAGATACAAACCAAAAACTACAATTAGAACTTCTAAAAGGTATTAACAGGGTCAGAGATCCACAACCTACATAGACATCTCAAGAGTATTAACAGAATCGCAAGCTAACAGTCTTGTTTTACTCTAAAGCCCATTACACGATTACTTCTTTCTAAGAGCTTTCAACTTCATACTAATCTATTTGGAGAATAAAGCATGATGATATACTAAAATAGTAGCAACAGAAGGTTCACTTAAAGTCCACAAGCTAAGTCTAGTTCACTTAAAAGAGCTTAGTGAAGTTTTAAGGACAGTGTAGGCATGTACATGATTATGAAAGGCAAGCAGAGGTATTTGAAGAACAAATAAGTGCAGAGTGCCCAAAGGAACGCCCACATGATACATTTACCAAGGATCATAGTATTATAAAGATGTTAACATAATCAAATGAACAACATCACTTCATGAATTTCAGAAAAAAAAAAGGAGTGATTACATTAGGAATCTTTTCAGGCAAAGCAAGGGTGGTATTTCAGACATAGCGAGACTTAATTTTAGTACTTCAGTACAACAAATGGAATGAACACATCCCAACTAAACCTCACAACTTCAGTTAAGGGCATTGAAATCATCAGAACACATACCAAGATAATGCAAGAATTAGCTTAAGACATGTTTATGTAATGTGATAAAACAATCATGAGTTTGATGAACCTCTATGAATCAACAGAATCACAGAGGCATGTTTGGAAGAGAAGACTATTTTAAAGGTCTTGCACGAGTGTATGACAATCTTATCTTACCACTAAAAAGGTTCATGTTTGCTCGAGTCTAATTTGTCAAGTGAGCCACTACAAATATTAGTAATGCCTAAGTTAAGTTTGTATAACAACCATGATAGTATAGAACATCCAAAACTAAATATAAGAGTAGCTTGAGAGTTTTTAGGCTGCTTTCAAAACATAACAACAGAGATAGGTCATCAAATGTCATTAGGATCAATACATAATTCTAATTTTAATAACTTAAGGAAGCTCATGATCTCAGAATCTATTTAACAGTCATTAATGAACACATAAAATAGTCAAACATGAACAAATTATTAACAACATAATTCAGTAAGAGGTAACAAAACAATTCATTTTCAGTAATTCAAACTAACAAAAGAAGAACATGGTTGAGGTTTTACTGATCTCTTTTGGGGCGTCAAACCAAACGAGTACTCATATTAAACGTTTAGGAAACAAAAAGCTTAGACTTTCGATCAATGAGCAAACTCATAACCAAAACGAGAGAGAGAAATAGAGATTAAGTATGAACTTAAATGTCACGACCCTAATTTCCCTCCGAAGGATGTCGTGATGGTACCTAGTCTCTACGACTTGGTAAGCCTAACAAATAGTAATAATAACTGAACATATATATATTAACAAGTCATTAAAAACAACTGAATAATGGATAAAAGCTTTTCAAAAACAAAATATCACAATACACACCCCAAAACCAGTGGAACCGAGTCACAAGCTCTACAAAATTCAACTAGAGTAGTACTACATCACTGTCCGAATGGGAATGCAACACCAAGTAAACTATGGAAGGTGACTCCGAGGCCTGCGGACGTAGGGCAGGTATACCTTGAAATCTCCCAAGCAGCAGCTACAACAACCGCTAATGACTGGCACGAGCAGACGTACCTGGATATGCATAAAATGATGTGTAGAAGCGTAGTATATGAGTACACTATAATAGTACCCAATAAGTATCAAGCCTAAGCTTAGTAGAGTAGTGACGTGGCCAGGTCAAGACACCTACTAGGATATAAGTAAACAGTATAAAAATATGGTACAGATACGTAAAGAAAAATGAAGAACAACTGAAACAAAAACAAGATAATAACATGAACTAGTACCGGAAACCAACAATGGTAATAGCATAAAGAAGAAACTAAATATCTACAATGATCATGTACGGACCATGATTTCTAGAATAATTAAGAGTGAACAACAAGATACATTGCCATCGAAACCTATCAAATCAATTCCGATTGACCTCAAACTTTGCACACAAGTCATAAATGACATAACAAAGCTATTACAATTTGCAGAATTGGATTCCGATCCGATATCAAAAAGTCAACTCCCCGGTCAAACTTCCAACTTAAATTTTATATTTTTGGCCATTTCGAGCCCAATTCAACTACGGACTTCAAACTAATATTCCGGACACGCTCCTAAGTCCAAAATTACCACACAGAGCTATTGGAATTATCAAAACTCTATTCCGGGGTCATTTACACATAATTCACCATCCGGTCAATTATTTCAACTTAAGCTTCCAAAACAAGAATTGTTCTTTCAATTAAATCCCGAATCATCCAAAAACCAAACTTGACCACCCTCGCAAGTCATAATACACATTTCAAAGCTGCTCGAGACTTTAAGCAACCGAACGTAACGCTAATTTTCAAAATGACAAGTCGGGTCATTACAGGGCAGTGCTTGTATTAGGGAGAGTAGCTTAATAAAGAACTAAACTCTACTCCCAAATACCCTTAACCACTCACAAACACTCTTTCCTATAGGTTTAAGTGTCAATGAGGCACTTCAATGTAAATCCTCATGCCACAGTGCTACCACACCACAGAAGTACATACATTTCCCATAACAGTTGATACAAAATACTATAGGATCATAAGACAACCAATCATCCTAGTGAAACCACAATCTAAAAATGTACATGATTCACTATGAATGAAATGTTAGGCATGCTCAAAAGAAATCAACTTCAAGCACAAATGGAGACAAAGACATTATTAGATTATTGTTAGAAACCTAACACTTTGATCATATGTCTTAAGGACATGAGGAATACATAGTTCAAATTTGTAACAATCCATGAGCACAGATTCACTTTCATTAACAACCTTCAATTAGATTAGTCAAAGATTGGTTTTAACTTAAGTCTTGTCTTCTAATACAAACAGGTTAATAGTTTCAATGGGAACTCCTAGAAAATGTTAACATAGATGTATGTTAACAACTTCAGTTGAACTTCTAAGGAGTATTAGGAGGGGTGCAGATTAACATCTATAATTAGAACTTCAAAATGATATTAAAAGAATTGCAGATTAACAATTACAATTGAAACTTCTTAAAGAATGTTACTGGAGATACAAGTTAACAACTTCAATTAGTGACACGGATTAGTGACTTCAATTAGAACCTCTAAAGAGTATTAACAAAGATACAAACCAAACACTACAATTAGAACTTCTAAAAGGTATTAACAGGGTCAGAGATCCACAACCTACATAGACATCTCAAGAGTATTAACAGAATCGCAAGCTAACAGTCTTGTTTTACTCTGAAGACCATTACACGATTACTTCTTTCTAAGAGCTTTCAACTTCATACTAATCTATTTGGAGAATAAAGCATGATGTTATACTAAAACAGTAGCAACAGAAGGTTCTCTTAAAGTACAGAAGCTAAGTCTAGTTCACTTAAAAGAGCTTAGTGAAGTTTTAAGGACATTGTAGGCACATACATGATTATGAAGGGCAAGCAGACGTATTTGAAGAACAAATAAGTGCAAAGTTCCCAAAGGAGCACCCACATGATACAGTTACCAAGGATCATAGTATTATAAAGATGTTAACATAACCAAATGAACAACATCACTTCATGAATTTCAGAAAAAAAGGAGTGATTACATTAGGAATCTTTTCAGGCAAAGCAAGGGTGGGATTTCAGACATAGCGAGACTTAATTTTAGTACTTCAGTACAACAAATGGAATGAACACATCCCAACTAAACCTCACAACTTCAGTTAAGGGCATTGAAATCATCAGAACACATACCAAGATAATGCAAGAATTAGTTTAAGACATGTTTATGTAATGTGATAAAACAATCATGAGTTTGATGAACCTCTATGAATCAACAGAATCACAGAGGCATGTTTGGAAGAGAAGACTATTTTAAAGGTCTTGCACTAGTGTATGACAATCTTATCTTACCACTAAAAAGGTTCATGTTTGCTCGAGTCTAATTTGTCAAGTGAGCCACTACAAATATTAGTAATGCCTAAGTTAAGTTTGTATAACAACAATGATAGTATAGAACATCCAAAACTAAATATAAGAATAGCTTGAGAGTTTTTAGGTTGCTTTCAAAACTTAACAACAGAGATAGGTCATCAAATGTCATTAGGATCAATACATAATTCTAATTTCAATAACTTAAGGAAGCTCATGATCTCAGAATCTATTTAACAGTCATTAATGAACACATAAAATAGTCAAACATGAACAAATTATTAACAACATAATTCAGTAAGAGGTAGCAGAACAATTCATTTTCAGTAATTCAAACTAACAAAAGAAGAACACGGTTGAGGTTTTAATAATCTCTTTTGGGGCGTCAAACCAAACGAGTACTCATATTAAACGTTTAATAAACAAAAAGCTCAAATTTCCGATCAATGAGCAAACTCAGAACCAAAAAGTGAGAGAGAAATAGAGATTAAGTATGAACTTAAATGTCGCGGCCCTAATTTTCCTCCGAAGGATGTTGTGGTGGTACCTAGTCTCTACGACTTGGTAAGCCTAACAAATAATAATAATTGAACATATATATATTAATAAGTCATTGAAAACAACTGAATAATAGATAAAAGCCTTCCGAAAACAAAATATTACAATACACACCCCAAAACCGGTAGAACCGAGTCACAAGCTCTACGAAATTCCACTAGAGTAGTACTACATCACTGTCTGAATGGGAATGCAACAACAAGTAAAATAGGGAAGGTGACTCCGAGGCCTGCGGACGTAGGGCAGGTATACCTTGAAGTCTCCCAAGCAGCAGCTACACCAACCTCTAATGACCGGCACGAGCAGACGTACCTGGATATGCATAAAACGATGTGTAAAAGCGTAGTATATGAGTACACTACAATGGTACCCAATAAGTATCAAGCCTAAGCTCAGTAGAGTAGTGACGTGGCCAGGTCAAGACACCTACTAGGATATAAGTAAATAGTATGAAAATGTGATACAGATATGTTAAGGAAAATAAAGAACAACTGAAACAAAAACAAGATAATAACATGAACTAGTACCGGAAACCAACAATGGAAATAGCATAAAAAAGCAACTAAATATCTACAATGATCATGTACGGACCATGATTTCTAGAACAATTAAGAGGGAACAACAAGATACATTCTCACCAAAATACTTTGTAACATAAGATAACAACAAGAACTACAACGATGTACCGCCTCGTGTATAATGAATCAAAACCGAGGTAGCGCCTCGTATAATCAAGAATCATAACCGAGGTACCGCCTCGTATTCACTTTTCACAATTTCAATCACAATCTTTTCTTATATCACCGTGTGAGCCTTACACATGAAAATACGTTTTGGAAATAGTTTTTTCAAAAATAGATACACGCACTTTATCCCACCTTATGATGCCACGTGACTTCACGTAGTTCCACTACAAGAAACACGCACATAAGTCCCACTTTATACCGCCACATGCATATTAACCCAAGCCTTATACTGCCGCATACGCGTCAATATCAAATCACAATAACAATTCGCACCACAAGTGCCCATATATCACAACTTTTCAACAACAACAATATCAATGTTTCCACAACAATAGGCCGTGGCTCCACCACAATGTATACAAGAATATCAACAACTGCAATGGATGAACAATGCTCAATAAGATAGATGTTTCAATAATAACCAACATAGTCTCAACGTATTAACGACTTTCAAAACTTTAACACCAAATAACTCAAACATGATAGAAATAATGTATAACCACAATATTAGATAAGACTAACTTCGCAATAAAAAAGATAATATTCAACATTGAGCCTGAAATATGGAATCAACGAGTAAAGGGGTAACATGAATGATTACTTCAAGTAACAAAAATAATTAAAGAAAGAGATAACACGAACAATAACTTCAACAATGATAATTAACAGTGAATAGATAACATGTAACAATAAAGGAGGCAACAAGTTCAACTAAGGCATGGGATCAATTTAGCAAGAAAGATGTAGAACAAGTACTATGCAATCATTTAAGGCGTGAACGGATAGTCTAACACCAATAAGGATAAATTAACTATGAGAATTTAGAACATGATATGGCAATTCAATTAAAGCATGGAAATAGTCAATGTAAACTAAATTGGACAAATACCACGTACAACCCGTGTACCCACTCGTCACCTTGCGTACACGGATTTCAATTAGCATAATTGAATCAAACAATACCAATCCTAAGGGATAATTTTCCCACACAAAGTTAGGAAAGACAGTTACCTCAACTAGGCCAATTCAACACTCGAAAATAGCCTTTCCCTTAAAATCCACCTCCACACTGCTGAAATCTAAGAAAAATCGACTCAATAACATTAAACAATGCTAGGGAATTTAATTGCAATAGGTAAAGTTAAGATCTTTACACTGTTTCCAAAATGTCAACAAAAGTCAACTCAGAGCGCGTCCGGTCAAAACCCGGGTCCAATGGTAGATTCTGTCTACCCATGACCCCACGAGTTCATATATGTGATTAGTTTCGAAATCCGAGTCGAAATCGACTCTCAAAACTCAATTTCCTATTTTTCAAAAACTTGACAAAGTTTCATAAATTTCTACCTTGATTCACATGATTTTGATGTTAACATCTAAGATATGTTGATGCAATATGATTAGAAATAGATTAGAATCACTTACCCAAGGTTTGTAAGTGAAAATCCCCTCTCCAAATCGTCTCCTACCGAGTCTAGGGTTCAAAAATGTGAGAATGAGTTAAAAAGTCCAGTCTCACAACCCTTTAACCAGGTGCAGATGTCGCATTTGCGACCCTCACAATTGTAGACCTGGGCTCGCATTTGCGACCCTTGACAGACTCAACATATATCGCAATGGTGATAGAGTCTTTGCACTTGCGAACTAGGTAATATCACAAAAGCGGACAAATTGTACGCAATTGCGAACATGACCAAATTCTGCTGGCTTTGCAAATGCGAAGGTGAGGTTGCATTTGCGACAACTTCCCATAACTTGTCACCTTCGCAAATGTGAGCCTTGCGTTCGCATTTGCAACTCTAGAGCACCAGACATCAACTTATGCAATTTCCAATCCAAAACAATTCTGGAACGTGTCCGAAACTCACTCAAGCCCTCTGGGTTCCAAACAAAACATGCACACATGTCTAGAAACATCATACGAACTGCTCGCACGATTAAAACACAAAAATAACATCTAAAACTATGAATCAAACACTAAAACGCATGATTTTCAAAGAAATGTTTTAATAACTTCTAGAATTATAACTAAGCATCCGAAACCTATCAAATCAACTCCAAGCGATACCAAATTTAGCAGACAAGTTCTAAATGCCTTAATAAACCTATTCCAAGTCCCAAAATCAAATTTCGAGCTCGATAGCTAAAAGGCATCATACAGGCAAACGTTTCAACTTTTAAATTGCCAAATCTCGGTAAATCAACACAAATCAACCTACGGACTTTCAAAATCAATTTCGGAAATACGCCTAAGTCCGAAGTCACGATACGAATCTATCAATGTCATAAAAATGCAGTTCCGAGGTCGTTTTTACAAAAGTCAAAATTTGGTCAATATTTTGAAATTTATACTTCTAAGTCAAGAATCAAGGGTCCAACCAATATACAAAATGACCGATTAGTTCGTTACATTAAACTTCAATAGAAAATTCCTAAACAATAATATACTATGTATATATTTCTCAGATATTAGGTGTGGTATTTTTGTAATTGGTGGTAGCATTTAAGGCTACTATTTATAGTGGCCATCGATCCTTAGGATTTCAGCAGATTCAAGTAATTGTAGTAAGATGCAAGCAAATCAAGTGAAATCGGGGAATGTAGATGTGAAAATCAATGAGAAACTTTACCTAAGCGACTGAAAATTTAGAATGGACTGTTGATGGGCAAAACTATCGGCTAAGGCTTCATTGTCTAGAGGTCACTACATTTGACCTCTTGACATGGAATACTCATGATGGATTCTATGAAACAACGCCATGCATGCTTTGTTTTGATAGAGCATGAAGGACATTCGTTGATTTTAAAGTTTCATGTTTAAACCAGGGTTTCGGATTTGGGGTATTTGAATTTGATCGGTGGAAGGAGAAAGATTCAGCAAGAATCACATATATGAGAGACATGAAGGGTGAATCTCTGGATAGATTCATGACCTTGCACGAATTGTTGCAAGGTCTTTGATTGATTTGAGCCTGTGAGGTTGAAAGAAAAGGGAGAGAAAGGGGAAAGGGAGGCGGACGGGCTCGTGTTAGAATGATTAGGGTTAGCGGGAATAGGGGTGTCCATCTCTAGGTTAAGCTTGGGACATTCGATTTGGGTTGTTTATCTTTTAGATCAACGGTCCTGATATTTTAGGGATTTAGCGTTTTTGTTGGAAATTTTGGTGGTCTTTGGATCATTGTGATCCAACGATTAGGATTAAATCTCTAGGCATTTAAACTTTAAAAAGGAAGCGGAGTCAAAAAAACGTGGGTCATTGATCATAAAAATGGACGGCCTAGATGAATTATATTTGTTTTGTGAGTGTGGGAGACATGTGACGTGACAAGCTTTGATTGGTTTAATGGTAATGGCAAGGATAGCCAAGGTGGATTGGAGGGGTGTTTGGACTGGGTCATTTTCGGATTGGGCTTGGTCATTTGGGCCAAAATTGATTTAAATGGTAGCCAACCCATGTTTATTTAAGAATTACAATTATAGCCTTTTATCCTTTTGACCCATTTTGAAATTAAATTAAGTAAACTTAATTATTTTGAATAAAATATAGTAAAATAATAATTTTCAAATATACTACTATTATTGTAATTAGTTATTTATTGAATACCTTCTTTTCTAAATTGTAACACTAATTCCAAATTATTATAAATTAAGGAGTAATTCATTAAATTAATTATAAAGCATATGTGACGTATATGAAGATTATTTTAATAGTCCGAAAATAGTAAGCATGGTATATTTATAATTATAATTACAAAATTGAATTTCAATTTCAAAATTACTAATGCTAAATTAATTTTGTAAAATAGGTATTATTGATTGAAAATAGTTTTAAAATATTCATTGCGAATTATTAAGTATAAATAAATTAATTTTAAAAAGGAGGGTAAAAATTGGCCATCAACAATGCCAAGGCTATGACTTTAGGCATGATGGGGTTGCGTAGATTAAAGTGGAAAGGGACCCTCAGTTATTCCACTAGCAGGGTGGTTTCGTATTTGGAGGCTCATCATATGATTGAGAAGGGTCTATGGCATATTTGGCTTATATTCGGGATTCTAGTGCGGAGGTTCCTCTTATTGATTTGGTATCGGTTGTGAGGGATTTTCCAGAGGCATTTCCTACAGATTTTCATGGTATTACACCCGACAAGGATATTGACTTTTGCATTGATTTGGTTCCGGGCACTCAGCCAATTTCTATTCCACCGTACCGTATGGCTCCAACCGAGTTGAAGGAATTGAAGGATCAATTATAGGATTTGCTTGACAAGGGATTCATTAGACTGATTGTTTCACCTTGGGGTGTGCCAATGTTATTTGTTAAGAAGAAGGACGAATTGATGAGGATTTGCATTGACTATCGGTAGTTGAACAAAGTTACCAGCAAGAACAAGTATCTATTTCCTAGGATTGATGACTTATTTGACCAGCTTAAGGGTGCCAAGGTTTTTTCCAAGATTGAGTTGAGATTTGGCTACCTTCAGGTGATGATCAAAGCATCGGATGTGTAATGCCCCGGAAAATTTCTCTAATGATTTAATATTTTAAAGTACGCCAACGGTATTTGGGAATAGCATGTTAGAGTATTATAGGAGACCCATGGGATAGAACCACATTATTTCGAAATGAAAAGTATATGTTTAAGGTGTGTTGAAACATACTAAGGAGTTTTGTGAATGGAAAGAATTCGCGTGGAACAAGTAGGATACATTAAGTGAAAGGATGTCTCAATTTGCACAAGATCCTACTTCAAACGTATTCTGCTACCGAACTATAACGACTTATGAGGTTATCCACCGATCAAATTAACGCCCTTTGAGTCTAGTTTCTAACGCTTCAAATCGTTCGTCATTCGGACATTCCTACAAGAAGTTATGATCAAATACACAAAGGCTGTCTTGTAGCTCGCTACAGAGCTCGCAAGGCCAGGTGTAAGACCAGGCTTTAGCCTGGCGAGGCCAGGTGTAATACCAGGCTTTAGCCTGGCGAGGCCAGCCAAAAGTCAGGCTTAACCAGGCTTTAGCCTGTCGAGGCCAGGTGTAATACTAGGCTTTAGCCTGGCGGTCAGCCAAAAGCCCGGCTTAACCCGGCTTTAGCCTGGCGAGGCCAGGTCTGTAGCCTGGTCCGGAATTTCGAAAATATCCATTATTCTATTGTGTAGGGATTGTGGTATTACGGAATTCACCTCCACCCACATATATTGGGGTGAGGCGGTAGAGCCGCTATGTGTTGGGATTCTGGTATTGTGATATACTTCCACCCGCATATATTGGGGTGAGGCGGTAGGGCCGCTTTGTGTAGGGATTATGGTATTGTAGAATACATCTCCACCCACATATACTGGGGTGAGGCGGTATGACCGCTTTGGGTAAGGATTGTGGTATTATGATAAACCTCCACCCGCATATATTGGGGTGAGGCGGTAGGGTCGCTTTGTTTTGGGATTCTGGTATTGTAATATACTTCCACCCGCATATATTGGGGTGCGGCGGTAGAGCCGCTTTGTATTGGGATTCTGGTATTGTAATATACTTCCACCGCATATATTGGGGTGAGGCGGTAGAGCCGCTTTGTATTGGGATTGTGGTATTGTGATATACTTCCACCCGCATGTATTGGGGTGAGGCGGTATGGCTTCTTTGTGTTGGGATTGTGGTATCGTGATATACCTCCACCCGTTTATGTTGGGGTGAGGCGATATCGCCGCTTTGCGTGAAGGTGGTTATAGAGGATCCCCGACTGAGTATCTACAAATGTTAATGGAAGCTCTAAATAACGTTTCTTGATGTTGACGGCTATCTAAGCCCATTTAATGTTGCTATGATTCATCGTATTCATGTCAACTTTCTAAGCCCTTGAATATGTGTACTTGTATTGTGTAAAAGAATACTGTGAACGGTCTATGAGACGCATAGGTGTACAATATGATACGTGAACACTAGTATTGTGAACATCGATATTGTGAATAC
The DNA here is from genome assembly GCA_000715115.1 of Nicotiana otophora. NCBI lineage: Eukaryota > Viridiplantae > Streptophyta > Magnoliopsida > Solanales > Solanaceae > Nicotiana > Nicotiana otophora. Next base: position 305 of record AWOL01S0328022.1, on the reverse strand, counting down.
TGGTATTGTGAACATTGGTATTTGTGAATAGTGATATTCTGAACAGTAGTATATCGGTGTTAATGATCTCCCAAACAAAATCGCATATGAAGTTCGTATTTTGGAAAATTATCATGTTTTTAACTAGACATTTGGATATTGTGGATTGTGACTATTTGTTTCTATGTGTTGCCTTTTCGGATATGGGCATTCTATTTTGAAAGAAGATTTTTAGTTATACATACTAATGCTATTTGACAGTGCTAACGTCCCTTTTGCCGGGGGCGCTGTATCTTTTAATGGATGCAGGTATACTTCTACAGGAT
>AWOL01S0327733.1:0-13994 GCA_000715115.1 Nicotiana otophora | reverse complement strand
ATCGCAGCAAAAAGCAGGCCAAAGACAGCCGCAAATCAGCTGCCGAACCAGCTAAAAAACAGCCCCAAAAACCACCCCAAACCACCACCATTTGCAGCTCCAAACTCCAGCCAAAACACCACCCAAAACAGTCCCCAAAAACACAGCTCGAAAAACACCATTAAAGCACCCCCAACACAGCCCAAAAGCGCGGCAAAACAGCTTCCAAAATCGGCGAAAACAACCCTCATTTCAACTCCCAAAACGCTACCACAGGTTCGAGTCGACTCGACGAACTGTCCGTTTGCAACTCCGAGAGGTTCTATTCGAGTTTCTCCGGCGCGGTCGTGGTCGTTTCTTGAGTTTAGCTACCAATTCATCATAAAGAAAAAGCTTCCATCTTTAAGGTGCAATCCCTTTCTTTCTTTACTGTTTCTTTTCTTTGGTTAACTTCATGCTTTTAAATATATGAACGCTCCTCTTATTTTGTTGATTTAAGTGTTTCGAGCAAATTGATGACTTTGAATGTTTGATGTCTTAATTAGTTGTTGTTTCTTTGCTTAATATTGTCTCAATGTTTCTCTTGATAAAGAATTTTCACATGAGATCACGGTAATTGTTATGCATATGCTTGTACATTAAGTCGAAGCGTCTTCGATTGGGTTAGATATCCGTTGTTGGATTTTCTGTATTTCATTGGTTCATGTTAAATGTTGATTGGGTAATATTTTTGGGGCTGTCAAGTTGATGGTAGAAAAAGAAATTGGGATGTAGAGTTGATTTTGAANATTTTATCGTTTTTCCATTTTAAAAAAAAGTTCATAAAAATACATTTTTCTTTTAATTCTAGTAAGCTAGTAACTTTGGTAATTTTTTATTTCTCTTTAGTAGTTTTTATATTTTGTTGGTCTAGAAATAGTTAGTTAGTAGGTAGTATTTTTATTTGTGATCCTTTAAAATAAAGCAAAAGAAAAAAAAACTAATAAAAACTGACACCTTGCATAACGAACTTTCTTTCTTATTATTATCATTTTCTTCACAAATATCACCCATGCACTTTCACGCAATTTACCTCACACACAGTGCACATAAATGCACAGCAAATTGATAGGAATATTTTCCTATATTCTTGGAAGCCATCACATGGAGTAATATATTGTACCTCTCACAAAAATACCTACGCCACTCACACCTTTCTTTTGTACTAATTAATTCTTATCGAACAAAATTCCTTCACCAGAAACGACCTTTTTGGACTGATCCCCAAGTCTCCTCCTATATATAAGACATCTGAGAGGCATAAACAAGCTAAGGGACAGACAAAAATAGAGAAACCCTAAGAGCAGTCCTAGAATTGAGCAAAATTTGATCTTCCTGAAACCTCCTTGTTTCCACACCAAAACTCCACCTGAAAAATTAGCCAAATTCCAGTCCCAAATCGCAGCAAAAAGCAGGCCAAAGACAGCCGCAAATCAGCTGCCGAACCAGCTAAAAAACAGCCCCAAAAACCACCCCAAACCACCACCATTTGCAGCTCCAAACTCCAGCCAAAACACCACCCAAAACAGTCCCCAAAAACACAGCTCGAAAAACACCATTAAAGCACCCCCAACACAGCCCAAAAGCGCGGCAAAACAGCTTCCAAAATCGGCGAAAACAACCCTCATTTCAACTCCCAAAACGCTACCACAGGTTCGAGTCGACTCGACGAACTGTCCGTTTGCAACTCCGAGAGGTTCTATTCGAGTTTCTCCGGCGCGGTCGTGGTCGTTTCTTGAGTTTAGCTACCAATTCATCATAAACAAAAAGCTTCCATCTTTAAGGTGCAATCCCTTTCTTTCTTTACTGTTTCTTTTCTTTGGTTAACTTCATGTTTTTAAATATATGAACGCTCCTCTTATTTTTTTGATTTAAGTGTTTCGAGCAAATTATGACTTTGAATGTTTGATGTCTTAATTAGTTGTTGTTTCTTTGCGTAATATTGTCTCAATGTTTCTCTTGATAAAGAATTTTCACATGAGATCACGGTAATTGTTATGCATATGCTTGTACATTAAGTCGAAGCGTCTTCGATTGGGTTAGATATCCGTTGTTGGATTTTTTGTATTTCATTGGTTCATGTTAAATGTTGATTGGGTAATATTTTTGGGGCTGTCAAGTTGATGGTAGAAAAAGAAATTGGGATGAAGAGTTGATTTTGAATTAAGAGGGAGTGGGCTATTATGATCAACTGGACCATCGCTTGTTGAAGAATTGGGCCGTATTGAATCTTGTAAGACTTGACCCTTTTAAGTACATATGGGTTTAGATAGAAGCTGATCCAAATGTCGATAAGGCTACTACCTAGACCATCTTTCCACAACTAATTTAATTCATTTCCTCCACAACTTCGTATCTATAACTCAAAACCCTTACAACAATCTCAAAGTAATTTAGAAAAAACAATTCACAATCGCTAGCATGCTTTTAGGCACGATTAATAAATTAATTATCACAATTATGGGTACGGTTCCTGTGACATAACTGTGATGTGTAATTCTAAAATTCAAGTGCGTGCTTATGTGGCTTTATCCAACAACTTCAAATAATAATAAAAGTGTTGTAAAATCACGGGTACGTACGCGTGGCTTGAGTTTTTGACACGTACAAATAATAAGTGCAAGTCAACGTGACTTGTAAAAAGATAAATTCCATAACTATTTAAAAAGCGATATAAAAGCGATAATGCATAAAAGGTTTTAAAAATATAATAATACGGATAAATTAAGCTAAGTGTAATTTGTAAAAGCGACCATGCTAAAACCACGGAATCTGAAAGTACCTCACACCTTCTCCCGAATTAACAGAATTTCTTACCCGGTCTTCTGTATTTTCGCGGACCATAAACAGAGTTAAAACTACCTTGAATTGGGATTTAAAATAAATTCGTGATTTGGAACACCTTGATTAATAATTCCAAGTGGTGACTCTTTTTAAATTAAATAAAAATCAATCCCTTATCAAATAATATCATTTAAATTGGAAAAACTCCCTTCTTTCCATAATCTCCGGAAAAAAGGAGGTGTGACAAGCCCAGGTAACGTCCATATTCAGTTTATCCTCAAAAGCCTCATACTCCCTCTCCAGTTGGTCAACTTCAGCTCTTAAGATTTCTTTTCCTGCCTCAACTGCATCGTAGGAGATCTTTAAAGGCTCTAAAGAAGACTCTAGGAATTTAATCTTTTTAGAGAAGACACGAAGGTCTTCTTTAGTTTGAGTGAACTCTTGAACTAATTCACGTGCATATACTTCTTTTTTATTCAAAAGTTCTTTCAAACTTCGAATCTCCTTTGTGGCTTTATAATGTTGCTCCGCAAAAGTAGCTTTCATTCTAGCCTTTTCCTTCTCTGCCTGATTTGTTAAAGCCATCATCACAGCTAATTCAACAGTCGATAGTCTGAGTTGATGCTCCAAAACTTCTTTATCCTTAACCAAAACCTCTTTTTCCAATTGAAGGTTCTCAAACTGTTCCTTTCAACTGTCAGCATTCGTACCTAATTTAATAACTTGTTGCTCGGTCCAAGCCACCCTCTTCATCATCTCCATACCTATCAAATTGATCTACAAAAAGGGAAAAGTAAAAGTTATATGTATATGAAGGGAACAAAAAGAAAGGAGTAAAAGAAAAGAGTTATATCCTGAGTGTTGAGTGAATCACATCATTCACTAGGGTAATTGAAGTGTGCGATTCTAGATTTTCTCTTTCAATGGGACGAATTAAAGATTTTAGCCAAACATCAACTCGATCAGGTTTCTTCAGAAGGTTAACACCATCAGGGACTTCAATTACTATTTGCTTCATCTTTCTCTTGTTGGAAGGGCCAGCTTTACCTTGAGAAGTAGCAATGGGAGCAACATGAGTCAGAGGTAGAGCAACGAGGTTGTTCTTCAGTAACAAAGTTAAAGTCTTCATCGCCTTCAAGACCTTGGACAAATAATTCGTCTACTGGAATCGAGGGGTTAACCGAAGTTGGGTCAGCAGTTTCTTCTTCCGAAAGTCACCAGCGGAGTATCTTCAGGCTCGTCATCCAAATGAAAAAGTACACTTTCTGAAGGCTGAACTTGAGGGATGTTATGTTCATCCTCTAAGACTATTTGCCTCCTAGTTCTAGGCCTCTTCACAAGTGAGCTCGCTTCTTCTTCCTCCCCATCAGAAGCAGGAGTTTCTTTATTTTTCCTCTTCGAAGAGGACAAGCTCAAAATACGCTTCGGAGCAGTATTGACGTCAAGTCTAACAACATGAGTAGAAGAGTGGCGAACACCACGAATCCCAAATCCTATACCCAAAAGAGTGGAATGTGAAAATAAATAATAATGAAAAATATGCACGGTGCAAAAATAACTTACAGTGGGTCTTTAATTTCCATCCAAACTTATTGGAAAGAAATTTTCTAATTCTATCCACGCACGAAAATTCGGAAGTTCACCAAAAATCTTCATGGCTGTTGTGAAAAGATATATGAAAGAATTAGAATTTCAAGTAGGAAGAAAATAAATTAGCAGGCAACGTATATAAGTAAAGCTTATGAGCGAAATTCCATCTTTCACGAAAAGGCATATTCTCTTTTCCCAACAACTCACGAGTTGGGACAACCACGAATCTACTATACCATCCTCTATCGTGATCATCCTCGGGACCGACCACAACTCAGTTACTTCTTGCCGTGGGTGTGAATACACTACCATAGAAAGGTTTCAGGGAATATAAATAAAGAAGGTGATGAAAGGTAAAGGGTGAAAACTAAACTTGATAAGTAGCGAAGACACACTAGTGTTCTCCACATTATTGGACCTATTTTTCCAAGACATGCATTGAAGTAATGACAAAACTCGATGATTACTGGATCTATCGCCGGTTTGAATCCAAGAGTAAAAAGGTAAGTCTAGATGAACGAATAACACTCACGATAAGTGGTTATTTGATCATCTTTACCAGAAGCCATGACTGGAAAGTTAGGTCTCCAATAACATTCTCTGCTAACAAGGGGAAGATGACCAGATTTGATAAGAAATTGATAAAGGTCAACATGTTCGTTACGACCTTCTATTGAGGTTACCTCTTTGTCTCACACAGCACAATCAGAGGCAAAAAAGAATTTTAGGGGAACAACTTCAGAGATTAAAGGTTCGGGCAAGGGTTCATTGGAATCTTTAGATTTACTTTAGGAAGAGGACTTAGGAGTAGCAGAAACTCTAGTTTTAGAAGATGGGGCAGCTTTTGAAGAACTTCCTTTAGAAGAGGAAGTATTTCTATTTGCCATAGAACCTAGGCTACGAAGCCTACTACCCCTCCTTATATTTCTAACTAGAGCTAAAATGAAGGGAAGATCATCAACTATAATAGCACGACGAGGAGAAGAAGCAGTAGGAGTTGAAGATTTGAAAGCCATTGGAGACAGAAAAGAGAGCAAGAGTAAAGAGATATAAAAAGGAATTGCAGAAGAAGACGAAAACGATGGAAGAAGGAGAGTTTTAAAGATGTTAATTTTCGTATTTATAAGGAAAAGATACGTTATCATGGACCATCATTATAGAAGTGTTATATCAAATTGACAACGTCGTCTATGCCTTGGAAATCGTTGCAAACTTCAGAGTCAATCACAATCAGACACGTGTCTTGAGCATTAATTGGAAAGAGTATATGTCTCTTTACTTTTGCAGCACGTCATAATGATTTTGGGAAGAGGCGAAAAATATTCTTGCCATAAATAAACTCTCCACTTCCCGAATATTCAAATGAAAATATTCATAAAGTGGGAAAACTATCTGTATTAGTAAAAATAAACCCGCCGCATGGACTAATATTATAAAGACAAGTGTCATGGGAGTTAAAAATGATAAAAAAAGAATTACTTATACAGAAGATGTGAGTAACACCCAGGGGATCGCTTGTGTAGATACCGTACCTGTCAATCTCGAGGTTGGATATAAGTAAATAGTTATGGGACTGATAATTAAGGTCATTAATAGCCATGGATATGGAAATATCATTACTGATTATGAATATGAAAATAATCAGTCAAATTCCTAATTTTACGTGATTTGTTATTATTGCCTCAGCTGTTAGAAATCACTCATGTAACGGGCAATTAATGCAAGAAATGACAGTAACGGGTAGAAGCTAAACCAGGCAAACAATTGCAAGAAATAGTACTAACCCCGCTTCCTATATCATGTACCCCATCAGAAAATTTGCTAAGTTATACTATTAATTGTTAATATTCTTACGATTCTCTATTATTATAAGAATTGTTCTTTTCTACTGGAAGAAAGTGACAATCATCAATAAGATTTATATTTCGTTATTTTCAATTTAATTCTTTGTCATCATTATTCCTTTTTCATATCAATTATATTCGAAAAAGTGAAGTATATTGGTTGTTAGAAGCCCGAATTATTCTATTTACTAGTGATTCTATTTACTAGTGAATTTGTTGCGCTTCACGCGCGGTCACAAAAATAAATTAATGAAAAAAAAAAAGTCCTTTATAATTTTAATTATATAACTTCAAAACATTTTAGTACATACAAATATTTTTTCGATTAGCTCCAAGACTCTTCATACAATTATTTCCAAAAACAATAATTTGAAGGGAAAAAAAGGGATGATAATTTTGAATGTGTTTCTTAGCGATAAATATGCCACATTACCTGACCATATATATAATCTACCCGCTACATTGTTATTTTTCAAAGAAATCGTCTTTATGATAAACCAAAAAAAAAATTAAAAACNAAGCAGTATTGACGTCAAGTCTAACAACATGAGTAGAAGAGTGGCGAACACCACGAATCCCAAATTCTATACCCAAAAGAGTGGAATGTTAAAATAAATAATAATGAAAAATATGCACGATGCAAAAATAACTTACAGTGGGTCTTTAATTTCCATCCAAACTTATTAGAAAGAAATTTTCTAATTCTTTGTTCCATGGGGCAAAAGATAGCACCAATTCTATCCACGCACGAAAATTCAGAAGTTCACCAAAAATCTTCATGGTTGTTGTGAAAAGATATATGAAAGAATTAGAATTTCAAGTAGGAAGAAAATAAATTAGCAGGCAACGTATATAAGTAAAGCTTATGAGCAAAATTCCATCTTTCACGAAAAGGCATATTCTCTTCTCCCAACAACTCACGAGTTGGGACAACCACGAATCTACTATACCATCCTCTATCGTGATCATCCTCGGGACCGACCACAACTCGGTTACTTCTTGCCGCGGGTGTGAATACACTACCACAGAAAGGTTTCAGGGAATATAAATGAAGAAGGTGATGAAAGGTAAAGGGTGAAAACTAAACTTGATAAGTAGCGAAGACACACTAGTGTTCTCCACATTATTGGACCTATTTTTCCAAGACACACATTGAAGTAATGACAAAACTCGATGATTACTGGATCTATCGCCGGTTTGAATCCAAGAGTAAAAAGGTAAGTCTAGATGAACGAATAACACTCACGATAAGTGGTTATTCGATCATCTTCACCAGAAGCCATGACTGGAAAGTTAGGTCTCCAATAACATACTCTGCTAACAAGGGGAAGATGACCAGATTTGATAAGAAATTGATAAAGGTCAACATGTTCGTTACGACCTTCTATTGAGGTTACCTCTTTGTCTTACACAGCACAATCAGAGGCAAAAAAGAATTTTTGGGGAACAACTTCAGAGATTAAAGGTTCGGGCAAGGGTTCATTGGAATCTTTAGATTTACTTTAGGAAGAGGACTTAGGAGTAGCAGAAACTCTAGTTTTAGAAGATGAGGCAGCTTTTGAACAACTTCCTTTAGAAGAGGAAGTATTTCTATTTGCCATAGAACCTAGACTACGAAACCTACTACCCCTCCTTATATTTCTAACTAGAGCTAAAATGAAGGGAAGATCATCAACTATAATAGCACGACGAGGAGAAGAAGCAGTAGGAGTTGAAGATTTGAAAGCCATTGGAGAAAGAAAAGAGAGCAAGAGTAAAGAGATATAAAAGGGAATTGCAGAAGAAGACGAAAATGATGGAAGAAGGAGAGTTTTAAAGATGTTAATTTTCGTATTTATAAGGAAAAGATACGTTATCATGGACCATCATTATAGAAGTGTTATATCAAATTGACAACGTCGTCTATGCATTGGAAATCGTTGCAAACTTCAGAGTTAATCACAATCAGACACGTGTCTTGAGCATTAAATGAAAAGAGTATATGTCTCTTTACTTTTGCAGCACGTCATAATGATTTTGGGAAGAGGCGAAAAATATTCCCGCCATAAATAAACTCTCCACTTCCCGAATATTCAAATGAAAATATTCATAAAGTAGGGGAACTATCTGTATTAGTAAAAATAAACCCGCCGCATGGACTAATATTATAAAGACAAGTGTCATGGGAGTTAAAAACGATAAAAAAGAATTACTTATACAGAAGATGTGAGTAACACCCAGGGGATCGCTTGTGTAGATACCGTACCTGTCAATCTCGAGGTTGGATATAAGTAAATAGTTATGGGACTGATAATTAAGGTCATTAAATCAGTCAAATTCCTAATTTTACGTGATTTGTTATTATTGCCTCAGCTGTTAGAAATCACTCACGTAACGGGCAATTAATACAAGAAATGACAGTAACGGGTAGAAGCTAAACCAGGCAAATAATTACAAGAAATAGTACTAACCGTGCTTCCTATAACATGTACCCCATCAGAAAATCTGCTAAGTTATACTATTAATTGTTAATATTCTTACGATTCTCTATTATTATAAGAATTGTTCTTTTCTACTGGAAGAAAGTGACAATCATCAATAAGATTTATATTTCGTTATTTTCAATTTAATTCTTTGTCATCATTATTCCTTTTTCATATCAATTATATTCGAAAAAGTGAAGTATATTAGTTGTTAGAAGCGCGAATTATTCTATTTACTAGTGAATTTGTTGCGCTTCACGCGCGGTCACAAAAATAAATTAATGAAAAAAAAAGTCCTTTATAATTTTAATTATATAACTTCAAAACATTTTAGTACATACAAATATTTTTTCGATTAGCTCCAAGACTCTTCATACAATTATTTCCAAAAACAATAATTTGAAGGGAAAAAAAGGGATGATAATTTTGAATGTGTTTCTTAGCGATAAATATGCCACATTACCTGACCATATATATAATCTACCCGCTACATTGTTATTTTTCAAAAAAATCGTCTTTATGATAAACCAAAAAAAAAAAGAATAAGAAAATGGGAGGAAATTAAAAACATGAAAAAGGAGAAGAGGACACAAATCCATTTTTTTTACACATTACCTAAAAAGAAGAAAGAAATATACGAATATTTTCTTTTCATTTTTCCCTTTTATTTCTCTTTCCTTTTTTCTTCTTTTTCTCCCTCTAACTTATGTTTTCCTCCATCATTAAGATAAACTCCTTTTTTGTTTTCCTAGTTTGCCTTTGTAACAAACATCTGAATAAATCTACAAACTACACTATTCCATATAAATACACATGCACAGTCTTTACAAAGGTGAGATTGTCGTTAACCATAACCAATTGAAAAGAAAAATTATACATTGACCAACATCTGCCAAGATTTAAGGCTGTAAATATGTCTCCTGAACTAAAAATAACCAAAAATGTTAGAATATTGTCACAAAAATGAGATTGTCGTTAAACCTAACCAATTGAAAAGAAAAATTACAAATGACCAACATTCGCCAAAATTTCTGACCGCAAATATGTCTCCTGAACCTAAAATATAACCAAGTATGGTAGGATATATTTTTTAAATCTATGCAACTAAGATTATGCTATCCTATAAACTATAATAATTTTTTAAGACATGCAAGCATGGCAATGAGTACAAAAAAAGTGAGTGACTGAAAAATAAAAAGTATATAGGGAGAAATGGAGAGTTTTTTTTACCAATACCATCCTTATTGTTTTACCTCAACTTTCATTACATCCTTGTAATAATTCCACTTGACTAGCAACATCCCTTAACTTTTCCAAACTTGACCCAAAATTGGAAAGAGGCTTCTGTTAGAAAATGATGGAAAAGTAAACGAAGGGATGCTTTGAGTCAATTTTGGAAAAGTTAAGGGATGATCCTAGCTAAGTGGAATATTACAAGGATGCAGTGAAATTAAGATGAAAATATAAGAATGATATTGCTCAAAAANAAATGGGAGGAAATTAAAAACATGAAAAAGGAGAAGAGGACACAAATCCATTTTTTTTACACATTACCTAAAAAGAAGAAAGAAATATACGAATATTTTCTTTTCATTTTTCCCTTTTATTTCTCTTTCCTTTTTTCTTCTTTTTCTCCCTCTAACTTATGTTTTCCTCCATCATTAAGATAAACTCCTTTTTTGTTTTCCTAGTTTGCCTTTGTAACAAACATCTGAATAAATCTACAAACTACACTATTCCATATAAATACACATGCACAGTCTTTACAAAGGTGAGATTGTCGTTAACCATAACCAATTGAAAAGAAAAATTATACATTGACCAACATCCGCCAAGATTTAAGGCTGTAAATATGTCTCCTGAACCTAAAATATAACCAAGTATGGCAGGATATATTTTTTAAATCTATGCAACTAAGATTATGCTATCCTATAAACTATAATAATTTTTTAAGACATGCAAGCATGGCAATGAGTACAAAAACAGTGAGTGACTGAAAAATAAAAAGTATATAGGGAGAAATGGAGAGTTTTTTTTACCAATACCATCCTTATTGTTTTACCTCAACTTTCATTACATCCTTGTAATAATTCCACTTGACTAGCAACATCCCTTAACTTTTCCAAACTTGACCCAAAATTGGAAAGAGGCTTCTGTTAGAAAATGATGGAAAAGTAAACGAAGGGATGCTTTGAGTCAATTTTGGAAAAGTTAAGGGATGATCCTAGCTAAGTGGAATATTACAAGGATGTAGTGAAATTAAGATGAAAATATAAGAATGATATTGCTCAAAAAGTCGAGAATTGGATGTTGGGGAGAAAGATATAAAGATGATTAATTACTAATCAAAAGACAACCACATTAAAATATGAGTGAAGGAAAAAATAAATGCATATGTTTAAATGAGGAAGGAGAATGAAACTAATAAGAAGGAGAGAAGGCGTTAGAAACAATAGAAGGCGTTTCGGGAAAGAGTACAAATGCTAATTAAGAGGAAAGAAATTAATGTTATATTGGTCTATAAAAAAAATGAAAAAATGAGGGGAAAGAAGTCAAAAAAGAGAAAAAAGATAAATGGAATCATTGGCAGGTGTCAAGTCATCTTCTCTTTTCCCTCAATTTTATTTATTTATATATTTATTTATTTATTTTAATTTTAAATACTATTTTTTGAGTTAAACAATTACCTAGGTAGTACTTATACACCCTTGTAATTACATAATATAGTAATTACAATAACATGTTTGTTTGCCAGAATGCAATTACAGTGTAATTCTCATTGTCATGTTTGATTGAACAAGTGTAAATACATAGTTAAATAAATATTTTTTTAGATTAACCTATCAAAATATATTAAACGGCGAAGGTCCAAATATATCCCTCTACTTTCGAAAATGGTCTATGAATACCCCTCGTTATACTATTGGGTTGTCTATACCCCTGCAGTCATACTTTGAGTTCATATATACCCCTCATTTAAACGGATGGACACGTGTCGTCCTGTTGGTCAATTCTAAATATCTCATAATTAATTAAAAATACCCATTACCTATACCCGAAAAGTAATTTTCTAAAGCAATTTTTTTTGTAAAAACTGGAAAAAACTGGATTGTTTTTACTAAAAACTGAAAAGAAAAAAAAAACGAAAATAATTTTTTTTCCAATTTTTACAAAACATTTGCTTTAAAAAAAACTGAAAACTATTTTCTAAAACAATATTTTTTGTAAAAACTAGAAAAAAAAACTGAAAAATAATTTTCTAAAGCAATTAAAAGCTGAATTTGTTTTAACTAAAAACTGAAGAAAAAAAAGAAAATATTTATTTTTTCAGTTTTTACAAAAACATTGCTTTAGAAAATTATTTTTCAGTTTTTATTTTTTAGTTTTACAAAAAGAATTGCTTTATAAATTATTTTTCAGTTTTTTTTAAAGCAATTTTTTTCCAAATACTGGAAAAAAATATTTTTGATTTTTCCAGTTTTTAGTAAAAAATATTTAGTTTTTTCCCGATTTTAATTGCTTTAGAAAATTATTTTTCAGTTTTATTTCCAGTTTTTACGAAAATATTATTTTAGAAAAATAAAATTCATTTTTTTTAAAGCAGTTTTTTTGTAAAAACTGGAAAAAAAATATTTTCGTTTTTTCAGTTTTTAGTAAAAAAAAATCAATTTTTTTTAGTTTTTACAAAAAAGAAAAATTGCTTTTCGTGTATGGGTAATGGGTATTTTTAATTAATTAGAAGATATTTAGAATTGGCCAACAGGACGATGACACGTGTCCCTCCGTTTAAATGAGGGCTATATTTGAAGCCAAAGTATGACTGCAGGGGTATAGATAACCCAATAGTATAACGAGGGGTATTCTTAGATCTTTTTCGAAAGTACAGAGGTATATTTGGACCTTTGCCGTATATTAAATAGTATATTAGATAATTATCAATTAATAAATAATATCTTAAAAGTAGTAAGTATTTTCCAAATAAATAATATTATTTTTTAATTAATTAAAATAGCGATTTAATATTTTTACTAACTCATTAATGTGTTACAAATACATGCATATATAAGAAATGCTAGATATTATTTATAATCAGGTATTTAAACTATATTTTAAAAAAAACAAAATTATTAAATAATTATAAATTGGTAACTAATATCGAAAAATAATTATCGGTATCTTCACTTTTTTCAAATAAATAATATCTTAACTTAAAATAATTAATAAAAGTTTCAATTATGAATTTAAAATTTTACCAACTCATATGAGTAAAATATGAAATTTATGATTTGTTGCACTGTTTAAATAACAAAAAGATAAATATGAGTTTAAAAGGTATTTTTTCTTAATAATTATTGTGTACTAATAAATAGAAAATAAAGCTAGTAAAATACGAAATTGTGTTTAACAACTAAGAAAAAAATAGCAAAATATGAGAAGTTGCAAAATTGTAGGAAATCGCACAATAAGCAAACATGTTGGAAGGTTAAAAAATGAGAATAAGAGAAATAAAAAAGAAATATTGTAAACAAAATAGAACTTAATATATTTAGAATTTTTTCTAGAAAAGTTACATTACACAGTGTAATTACCACAAATTCTCACCTCTTTGAAAATTGAAGAGTGTAATTACACCCTCACAATTACACCCAATTTTATGTTGCCCAAGTACTTTGTCAGACAAACATGCCAAACTGTGTAATTACAACTAAATCCGACTCCTAGGTGGCTTTCCAAAAAGACTCTAAATGATAAATTGAAATAAGAGTGCATATTAACTAACTACTCTATTCAAGTAATACAACGTACTTAAAACCAGAGGCACATCCAGGATTTAAATGTTATGGGTTCAATTTTCAAGGTTTTTAGCATTGAACTCATTATAATTTTAAAGTTATGAGTTCATATCTACCTACTATTTTTGCAATTTTAATAAATTTTTGTACATAAATTTTTACTCCGCGTCGAAAGTTATGTCTGTCGGTGGAGCACTACATTTGCCCCTGCTTAGAACACATGACACACGTCTATTAATAATGTACCGAATTCACAAAAATACTTTATCCAAGGTAGAATTATACACCAACTATTACTCCCTTCGTTTCATTTTATGGCACTATTTGGATGCGCAAAAAGAGCTTTCGAACTTGTTATCTTAAACATGTCATGATATTTTTTGGCTATAAAAGTATGTAATTAAAGGTAAACTTGAAAGTATAACAACAAATAATAAGGAAAAGAGATGCCTAGTGTTTGAACTTTCGAACTCAACTTCATAGCTAAATCCAGATTTCCTTTC
>AWOL01S0327684.1:0-10717 GCA_000715115.1 Nicotiana otophora | reverse complement strand
GACATTTAACATTATCATGACTTTGATCTCCTTGTCGTCAATAACTTCAAGACGAAAATGTTGACATTTTTCACCCTCAAAAAAATTGTATACTATATTAAAAGGTAAAATAACAAAATGCATCATCTCTAACAGATGTTCACTTCTTAAGATTATTTGTCAGCAATTGTTCGGTGTTGTAGATAATATATAGCTGTGGGTTACAATAACTATTTTACAAGTTTGCGGCCAACAATAAATAAAATCGTAATACTCTTATTTATCTCACTTTAGATATCATAATTTGACCGTCAAATTAATTAACTAAACATGATATTTCATCTTCACATTTAATGAGACAACACTAGACATTTACTAAAACAAGACAAAATACTATCCAACTCTAAGATCTTTCTTAGCAAATGAAAAAAAATCTAAGATCTTTAAACGAGACTTTAGGATATTAAGTTTAACTTGATGTTTTGATGGTCTAACCATGACGATTTGGACTAGCTAGCAAAATAAACTTAAAATAGTTAATTGTGACACAAAACATATATAGTTGAGTTGAGTGCTTGATTATTTACATATATAATACATACTAAATATTCTTTTATCCTTAAATAAAGGTTTTGGTCCTGAGTTTTGTGTCTGACGATTGAGTCATCTTTAATAAGAATACTTTACTTCTTAAGTGAAACTCTCCGAGCATCAAAGTTAATCGAGTTCGGAGTAGTATAAGACATTGAACGAGAAACAAACACATGTATAATTAATGAACTTTGATGAAATAACAACGTTTAGTTCATAATAATAATACGAACGATTCACGGCCTAATATTGTCAAATTCAAGAATAAAATACCTACTATAGAATATTAGAATACCACTTTTGATGACCCTTTAACAGTGTAGTATTACGATTAGATTTAACACTTTTTGGGGTCATGTAAAATAAAAAATAAAAAAAAATATTCATACGGAATTTCGTGATTGAACTTATCCGTTTCTAATTAAAAGCTTCAATTTATAATAATATATTTCGTTGCGTTATTATTCCATATTAATTTCATTTCAGTCCATATCCTATTATTCTCCTTACATACTTTAGCAGACAAAAAAGATGAGGAAATTTGTCTCTACTAGAATGGAGGAACAGAGGGAAACTACTTTTTGTTTTTTCTATTCTCTTGGTTTTCTTTTTCTCCTTTACTTCGCGGGAAAACTAGCAAAGAAATATCAACTTTGTTTATTCATAGAAGCAGATCCAGAATTTTAAGAGAATGGATGCAATGTTTGTGAAGAGGTGGATCTAGAATTTATACTTGACGGGTTTAATTTTAGTCAGTTACCATGAATCCACTATATTTTTGAAATTATAGGTTCAAAAGTATATTCTTTTTAAAATTTTAGTAAGTTTCACATATATATTTATACTCCGTACCGAAAATAAGACCGTTTAGAATAGGATTTGAAAAGTTTTTGAGCAGGGATGCACACACATATATTTAAATAATTTTTAAAAAATATGACATTGTTATATATGATTTAGTGAAAGAAGTATGAGTTCACGTGAACCCATACCCCTTAACCTAGATAAGCCTATGTCTTTATATGCTTTGAATGTGGAAGGATCTCTTGGCTTTTAACATTTATTTTACTTAATCGAATTAACAAGTTGATTAATGAACTATATAACATGTTTTGTTTGAAAAATATATTTCTTACTTAAGAAAGAAGAACAACAAGAAGAAAGACCATGAATAAAGTTGTAGCTTTTGCTTAAGCTCTCTATTTGCTTTTAAAAAATTTATTAAGTATTTGAAATTATTTAATTGCTAATTAAGAAATTAAAATGAATTAAAAATTTCAATAATAGTTTAGAACACGTAAATAACGTATACCATCTTTGCCATATTGTGATGAACACTTTACGAAAGGCTTACTTTATACTTTATGTAGTCTTCACGAAATGGATATACATAAAGAAAGAATATAAAATATGAACACAAATTGAGTCACTTGACATAAGCTTTAACCTGCCTTTTGCATTTTACTTAGAGGCGGATCCAGGATTTATACTTTATGAGTTCAATTTTTAAAGTTTTAATATTGAACCTATTATATTTTTAAAGTTATAGGTTCATATCTATTATTTTTATAATTTTAATAAATTTTTACATATAAATTTTTACTTTACGCGAAAAATTATAAATTCAATTGAACTGGTCGTAATACTATATCCGCCTCGGATGCTACGTGCCACAACTTGTCACACAAGTGCATGTAATCCTAATGAATAAGCTAACCTACATTAAAGAAAAGGCAAAGAGAAAAATACGTGAAACTTTTTTCTTAATAGTGGATATTAATTAGGTAAACATTTAAGGAGGGAAACTAGTACGTAGTTTAGCAAATACTCATATGATTATTGATATTTTATTAAGGGAAAAGGGTCAAATATACCCCTCTCTTTTATATATTGTCTACATTTAACCTTCGTTATACTATCGGCCCAAATTTATCCCTATTGTTATACTATCGGGCCAAATTTACCCCTACAATCAACAAACTTTTAAAAATATCCCTTGATCTGTTAAATAATCCAAAATCTCCCTATTTAAATCACTTGTTGTTCTTCTTGCTCCATTATTTTCAAAAATTATTATTGATGTGAATGTTAAAGTTACTAGACTATACAAATTATTCATAATTTTTTTAAAATTACCAATGCACCCATTTCTCTTCTTGTAATAAATAAAATTGGTTTAGAATTTTATTTATTTTTCAATCATATACACACCGTAGAATTTAGTGGGTCTATTTATTGTGTATTATATGCAGTTGATCATCATGTATGTACATGTATATTCAAATATATTTTGTCATTGCCTGATTAGTATAGAGTTCGATCGACTAACTTAAGAGTGCACAATGTGTAGGCATTTAATTAAAGCAAAGTTGAATTAGACAATATAAAGTCTCCAAGGAACTTCAACTTCAATCACTAATGCAAAGTCTCCATACATTTGGTGCAATGAATTCATTAAAATTGGGATGTTATAAATACTTTTAGAATTTAGAAAAACTACCTAATTTAGATTTTTCAATTTACTATACTTTGTTTATTCGGTTGTATTATTTAATACTTTTTCTCTCTTTTTTTTCCCTCTAATTTAGAAAGTAGGAAAATGCCAATTATTTCAAAAATAGTGGACCAAGAAAAACAACAAGTGATTTAAATAAAAGGAATTTGAGAGATTTTGGATTACTTAACAAATCAAGGGGTATTTTTAAAAGTTTGCTGATTGTAGAGATAAATTTGGACCGATAATATAACGGTAGGAATAAATTTAGCCCAATAGTATAACGGAAGTTAAATATAAATAATATATGAAAGTAGACGGGTATATTTAACCCTTTTCCTTTTATTAAACATCTTTCTTGAGGGGTAAATAGACTGTTGATCGCGATATTGAAGTGCAAGTCAAGAACAAACGTCCCAAAATAAAGGAAGTAACCAAATTGGACCATCTATTTGATCAATTTATTGCTTTTAAGCTTTGTTGATAATGAAATGAATAATTGAATAGATAGACAAATACATGGACCGTAGCTTACAGCTTTACGTGCCTTTTTGGTTTTCCAAATTAGAAATTTTAAATATACAATTCTTTACTTAAGTAATACAATTCTGCCTGCTTTTGGCTTTTACTTTGTTTGGGCATGGTCTATAACTCGATAACACCAAAAATGTTTCGGAATAAAAAGTGTTAGTTGTTTTTCCCCATCTATTTTAAACCTTGACGAGCAAAATTATCGGTAATTATTGTATTGTTCTACACAAAATTGTTGAAATGCACATAATATGATTCGAATATAATATGACTCGAATATCACCGTTATAAAAATATATGTGTAACTTCGTTTTGCAGATTACCAAACATTTATCATTGATTAGGACATGGAAACAACTTCAATACCACGTAGTTAAACTAAGGTAAAGTCCAAAGAAATCACAACAGCAAAAGCATAGGTTTCATAGATTTCTTTCAATTATTACATAAAGCCCCTTCATTAGTTTTCTTGAATAGCAATATTTCTTTTTAGGAAGAACTGTTAATCTGAAGTAGTCTGTGTTATAGTGACATTAAAGTTAGGACGTTTCGTGCCTTAAATCTTAATATAGACAAATCAATAGTCAAAGAGACCAATGTTAAATATCCACATGATTTTGTAAAAGAGAATTGCTACTTAATTGTGGATTATCAGTTAAGACTATGGTTAAGTTGACACTAAATACATGAAGCTTTTCTTGTCAAAAAAATCTAATTGTAAAATTAGTTCACACACTCGCGAGGATAGCCGAGTTGGTTGAGTAGGAGATACCCAAATAGGAGGTCGCAGGTCTGAAATCCTCTCCATACTTTCTCGGTCGAGTTTGTCGCACAGGACTTACCTAATACGCGATTCACTTCTCTAGTGTGATTTGTGAACTATTATAATGCACCCGAAGGATAGTAGCTGCAAGTTCCCTAGTTTAACAACAACAACAAAAATAGTTTACACATCACCAAAAGAAAAGAAAGAAAGATGGTAATTATTCTTCCGGGAATCAAGGGTGAATACTTTGGGAGATCGACTATACAAAATCAATCTCTTAGCGTTCAAATAATATTTTTTAAAATAAAAAAGTACCTATTATGAAATAAAAGCAATTTAGTAAAACATGAACAAGAAATTGAGATAAAGAAAATGAAGAGATTTTATTTTTTCTTCAATTGTATATTCTTTTCATCTATTACAATGTCTTTATATAGGCATGAAAAATGAAAAAATATGTCATTAAGCATTTGAGAGGAAGATCATGGAGGAAAATAGACATCCACCATAATTTTTTATAACATTCCCCCTTGGATGTCCATAGATAATGTGTCTCGTTAAAACCTTATTAGAAAAAAAAATTTCAGTGAAGGAAAAAGAGTACACATGTTTAGAAATACGCTTTTTGGTTGCCTCATTAAAAACCTTGTAAGGAAAACCCAGTGGGACAAACCCTTGCAAGGAAAAAAGAGTACATCGCGTATTAACTCCTCTGATGAGAGCATCAATTCACATCCTTGAGCATTCGCATCCCAATCTTGTACATTAGTTTCTTGAAGGTTGACGTCGGTGGAGATTTCGTGAATAAATCAGCCATATTATCACTTGAACGGATCTGTTTCACATTGATATCACCATTCTTTTGTGTGAAAAATAACTTTGGTGATATGTGCTTAGTCCTATCTCATTTTATGAATCCTCCCTTCAATTGGGCTATGCATGCTGTATTGTCTTCATACAAAATTGTGGGTAGTTTATCACACTTCAACCCATATTTGTCTCGAATAAGGTGTATTATAGACCTCAACCATACACATTATCGACTTGCTTCATGAATAGCAATTATCTCAGCATGATTAGATGAAGTAGCCACGATTGATTGCTTAGTAGATCGCCAAGATATGGCAGTGCCTCCACATGTAAACAAATAGCTTGTTTGAGATCGAGCTTTGTGTGGGTCAGATAAATACCCAGCAATGGCATAACCAACAAGATCGAGACTGCAATCATTGCTATAAAATAAGCCCATATCGGTAGTTCCTTTTAGATACCACAATATGTGTTTAATTCATTCTAGTGTCTCCTTGTAGGAGAAGAGTTATATATTGTTAAGACATTAACTGAAAAAGTTATGTCAAGCCTTTTAGTGTTAGCAAGATACATTAGTACACCAATTGCACTAAAATATGGTACTTTAGTACCAAGAAGTTCTTCATTCTTTTTTTGAGGTCGGAATGGGTCCTTATTCACATCAAGTGATCGAACAATCATTAGAGTACTTAATGGATGTTCTCCATCCACGTAAAACCGTTTCAATACCTTTTCTATGTAGGCAGATTGATGAACAAAAGTCTCATTTGCCAAATGTTCAATTTGCAAATCAAGACATAAGTTTGTCTTTTTGGGATCTTTCATCTCGAATTCCTTCTTTAAATAATCAATTGTCTTTTGGAGTTATGTAGGAGTTCCAATAAGGTTTATGTCATCAACATATACAGCAAGTACAACAAACTCTGATGTTGTTTCCTTTAAAAAACACAAGGACAAATGGCATCATTTATATAACCTTCCTTTAATAAATATTCATTAAGGAGGTTATACCACATTCTTTCTGATTGCTTTAGACCATACAAAGATCTTTGCAATTTGATTGAAAACATTTTTGGGGACTTTGAATTATGTGCGTCAGGCATTTTAAATCCCTCGAGAATTTTCATGTATATCTCATTATCAAGTGAGCTGTAAAGGTAGGTTGTAACCACATCCATTAAATGCATGTCAAGCTTTTCATGGACAGCAAAACTAATGAGATAACGGAACGTTATAGACTTATAGCATCCATAATAGGAGAATACGTCTCTTCATAATCGACACCAGGCCTTTGTGAAAATCCGTGTGCAACAAGGCGTGCCTTATATCTTTGTACCTCATTTTTCTCATTTCTTTTACGTACAAAGACCCATTTATAGCCAACAAGTTTAATACCATTAGGTGTTTGGACTACAGACCCAAAAACTTCACGTTTGCAAGTGAATCCAACTCAGATTGGATTGTTTCTTGCCATTTTGGCCAATCATGTCTTTGTCGACATTCTCCAACAGATTGAGGTTGAAGACCCTCATTATCTTGCATAATGCTAGATGCAACATTGTATGCAAAAACATAATCTATCATTATATTCGATCGATTCAAATCTGTCTCAGTATCTATTGAGTTTATTGACAATTCCTTAATTTCTTGAGTCTCAGTCTTATTGATTTCCTCATAAATCTCAGGATTGGTTAAATCATGGGTTTCTTTATGAGACTCATTCGTAGTATCATCTTGATAATTTATTTTCCCTTTTCTAGGATTTTGATCCTTAGAACCCAATGGTCTATCACGCTTTAGGCGTGCTTTTCACTCATTAGCTATGACAGTAGGAGATTGTCCAACAGGGACATCAATACGGATTGGAACATTCTTTGCAGGGATATGTGATTTCGTTATCCTTTTCAGATCCGTAAATGTGTCTGGCATTTGATTTGCTATTTTCTGCAAATAAATTATCTTTTGCACCTCTTTTTTACAAATATAGACACATGGATCAAGATGAGACAATGATGAATTTTTTCACGAAATTTTCCATTTGATTTCACCAATTTCTCCCCTAGTTTTGGAAAAAATTCCTCATCAAATCGACAATCTACAAATCGAGCAGTGAACAAATCTCTCGTTAATATTTCAAGATAGCGAATAATGGAGGACGATTCAAACCCAACATATATTCCTAGCCTTCTTTGGGGACCCATCTTGGTGCGACATGGGTGTGTTACAAGCACATATACTGCGTACCCAAATATTCTTAAATGAGATATATTAGGTTCATGACCCAAAACTAATTGCAACGAGGAATATTTATGATAATTTGTCGGTCTAAGATGAACTAGCATTGCTGCATGCAAAATGGCATGACCCCAAACAGAAGTGGGTAGTCTCGTTTTCATGAGTAACAAACTTGCTATCAATTGCAGACGTTTAATCAAAGACTCTGCAAGACCATTTTGAATGTGAACATGAGCTACATGATGATCCACTTTTATCCCAATTGATAAGAAATAATCATTAAATGCTTGGGATAAAAACTCAGCAGCATTATCAAGTCGAATAGACTTAATTGGATTATCGAGAAACTGTGCCCGTAATCGAATTATTTGTGCCATTAATTTTGCAAATGCCAGATTGTGAGATGACAATAGGCACACATGAGACCATCTAGAAGATGCATCTATTAAGACCATAAAATATCTAAACGACCCACTAGGTAGTTGAATAGGTCCACAAATATCCCCTTGTATACGTTTCAAAAATACAGGGGACTCAATCCCAACCTTTGTTGGTGATAGTCTAACAATTAACTTGCCTTGATAATAAAAAGTGCAAGAAAATTCATTATTTAAAAGAATCTTTAAATTCTTTAATGGATTCCCATTTGAATTTTCTATAATTCGTCTCATCATAATTGATCCAGGATGTCCCAATCGATCATACCAAAGTACAAAAGTATTTGAATCAGTAACCTTTTGATTTACGATAAAATGTGTCTCAATTGCACTAATTCTTGTCCAACACAGGCCACAAGATAAATACAGGAACCTCTCAATAACCCTTTTCTGGCAAGAGACATTCTTGGTAATGATGAGATATTCGATATTATTCTCATCTATTGTCTCAATATGAAATCCATTTCGACGGATATCTTTAAAATTCAACAAGTTCATCTTGGAATTGGAGGAGAACATTGCATTCTCTATGATAAGGATTGTTCCATTAGGCAAAGTTATATTAGCTCTTCCGGAGCCTTCAATTAGATTACTACTACTAAAAATTATAGTAACATCTGCCTTACACATACTTAAATGAGAGAAATATTTCTTCTCTTTGAATATTGTATGGGTCGTACATGAATCAATTAAGCAAAATTTTTTACAATTGAACTTTGATCCAAGTTTGCTTTGAGAGATATCCATATTTTCTTTCCCATAGTTTGACATACAAAAAGAAGTATATGAATAAATATTAGTATTTTCAGAGAAAAGGGAAAAAATAAAGTTAAACCAATGATTCAGTAGTGACCTTTTAATGCAATTTCGAGCAAATTCTAATTATGATACTAATAATTACGTATTTAAAATAATACAATTATAAGTACATTATACATATGACTAATACAACTACAACAAAATTATTTACATGTATAAGTTATTTATATTTTCCTATATATTGCATGAAAAATAATTGTTCCGTGTAAAAAAAGAACATACTTAGCTGCTTCTCTTTTCTTTATTCCTAATATGTTATCCATGTATATGAAAAAAATGAGGTCCCGATGTACTAGATTTTGTTTTTCAAAGAAAGATGGGAATTGAGGGTCAAGTAACAAAAGTTGTTCGAGGATGCTTGTAAACTTTTTTCTTAAATAGAATTAAAGTAATGGAAAGGAAAATCAAAAGCTTTAAAAGATCACTTAGAATAGGATACCAATTAATTAGATATTACCCCTCGTTTGTGAGATTTGTGAAACATTGAATCTTCATTTTTTTTCCCGTAAATACATTGTATTTTTAAGAACTACATAAGCGGTATTATTAAGCGCAATAAAAATTACATGATGTTTATTCATTAGCTACTACGAATAGAAAATAAATAACAATCACACTACTCAATCATCTTTAATCATGGATCCATCACCGATCAAGTGGTTTATTTTTCTATCAGGGTGCTCAAAGAAATCTGCCACATTCAAGTGGGTGATGTCAAATTTATTGTCATAGACAAAATTAGCTTCAAGGCCTTTATTCTTTAGAGGTGCTTGATAAAGCTCAATCAAATCTTTTGGTATGCGACAAATATTTGCCAAATGCCATTTTCCACCGCATTGATAACATTCAGTTTCTGAACCCTTTGCCTTTGGCTTCTCATCTTTCCCTTTCCACTTTTAGAAGTTATTTTTCTTTGGGGAATGATTAACACTAGGAAATGTTTTTCCTTGGCCACGACCACGAATAGGGCCACGACCTTTTTCATGCTTAGTATAATGGGAATACATCTCATCCACTTTAGGCAATGGTGTAGACCCAGTGGGTCGATTTTCGTGATTTCTCATAAGCAAATTGTTGTTTCGTTCAGCCACAAGGAGAAGAAAAATCAACTCAGAGTACTTCTTGAAACTTTTCTCTCGGTACTGCTGTTGCAAGACCATATTGGAGGCAAGAAACATTGTGAACGTTTTTTCAAGCATATCATAGTCAGTGATATTGTCTCCACTGAGTTTCAATTTAGAAGTAATTCTGAACATCGCAGAATTATATTCAGAAACAGACTTAAAGTCTTGGAGCCTCAGATGAGCCCAATCATATTGTGCTTGTGGAAGAGTGACCAACTTTAAGTTGTCCTATCTTTTCTTTAAGCCATTCCATAAAACAATTGTATATTTGATTATGAGATATTCTATTTTCAACCATTCATCAAGGTGATGGCGCAAGAAAATCAAGATCTTAGCACAGTCTTAGGTAGATGCTTTATTTATATCTTTAATGGCGTCTCCAAGACCCATTGCATCTAAATAGATTTCAGCATCCAACACCCATGTCGTATAGTTCTTGCCCGAAATTTCAAGGGCAACGAACTTTCTTTTCATAATATCAGTCATAATTAAAAGAGAAGAAAAATTATACCTTAGTCTTCTCAAAGAGCTTCTTGAGATGGTAGAGTCTCGTGCTGATAACATGCTATGAAATAAAAGTAATTTAGTAAAATATGAACAAGAAATAGAGATAAAGAGAAGGAATAGATTTTATTTCTTCTTCAATTATGTGTTCTTTCCATCTATTACAATGTCTTTATATAGGCATGAAAAATGAAAAAATATGTCATTAAGCATTTGAGAGAAAAATCATGGAGGAAGACATCCACCATAATTTCTTATAACAGTACCTATATAAACTAATTAGTTTTGCTTTAATTTTCCCACTCTTAATTTTCCATCAAGAGTTTCCTTATTCTTTTAATAGAAGTTCATAAATTATATATCCACCATTCTTAGCGTGGTAGCCTCGATCATCTTCCTTTTTAGTGGACAATTAGCTTTAATCATT
>AWOL01S0327535.1:4168-15642 GCA_000715115.1 Nicotiana otophora | reverse complement strand
ATTTGGCTGAGTAAAGTTAATACAAATATCATCAACCCCTGCTCTCTCTTCTTTATTTACCCTATATCTTGGAATACTAAAGAGCTTTATTGATTAAGTAACTAAACAGACCCAAAATAAAGTTATATATTGTATACGGTAAAAACCGGTTAGTCCTTCGTACGAACAGGTTTAAATCGTAATATATTAGATCGGAGAAGCGTCTTCATAGTATAAGGTTGAGGTCCGAAGTCAGGTCACCAAACTTCGAGCCCGAAGGACCGATCAACGTCGAGCTCGATGTTATTATCAAGCTCGAATCCAAGTCGAACTGTGATGCAAAGTAAAGTTATCGAGCTTATGATTAAGAAACCGACCAATACTGACCCCGAATCAATACAGGGATCCGAGTCTGAATCGAGCTCGAGTCAAGATCGAGAGCACGCGTCAAGACCAAAAACTCGAGTCAATATCGAGTTCGCAGACAAAAATCGTTGCAAACCCACTAGAGAAGAGAATCCTCACAGGAATTATGAAAAAACTAAATTATCATGATTCTCCCACTATGTATTTTTAATTATATCTAAAAGTAAGATCCTCCACTATAAAGAGGTTGAGTATATTTTTGTAAAAGATAATTTTTTGCTTACATTATAATTCAAGCATCATATTCTCCTATATTCAATAATTATTCTTTTAAACTTCCTAAACTGATTTATCTTGTTTAGTCCTAAAAATCATCATTTTTCTAACCTTGTTTATTTTGTATTCTTTGCAATCCATATTGAATATTTCTATCTATCCTTACGATTTGTATTAAGCTATATCACATATCCTTAGAACTACGTACAAATTCAACTCTATCCGTTTTTTGGGTAAACAGTTTGACGCCCACTGTGGGGCTAAGGATAACAGTGGTTATTTGATTCGAATCTACAAAAACACAACATTTTGCACTTAGTGTCTTGAATTTCGGATTAGCAACGACCAACTATCAATCAAATGGCCTTATNAATGGCCTTACCTATCGACAATGAAGTTGGTCTTCAAGATGAGAACAACAACTTGACACCCAGTACTGAAAGACCACTCGTCAACTCCATTGGAGCTCGAATCGAAGTGCCGATAGACATCAATTCGCATGTGGCCATTGAGGCAAACCTACATTCTGAACCTAAAAATAGCATTCATAGTGGCACTCGGTCTGTAGCTCGAGATACCCATAACGTTGAGAAAAACGGCGTTAGCTTGCGTATGATTTTCGAAATGTTGCAAGCTCAACATGCAATAATAGCTTAGTTGCAAAGTCAAACCCAAATATCGAGTAGACTAGAGCCAAGTCAACCCCCCAGAAATCACCTCTACAATGGAACCAGCTATAGTAAAATCAAATAAGCAGGAGTCCGGGACTAATCCTAAAATTGCTAAGATGTTCGAAGAACTGACCAAGCGAATAGAATCGGATAAAGAAGGATTGAAGCAAACGACAAAAAGGTGGAACACATAAAACTTTAGGGTTGATCAGATCTCGGGGGCACCACCAATATTGAAAGGCTTAGATTCCAAAACATTCATACAAAAACCTTTTCCCCCAAGTGCAGCTGCCAAACGGATCCCAAAGAAGTTTCGCATGCCCGAAACTCCTAAATATAATGGAACTACTGACCCCAACGAACATGTTACCTCATACACATGTGACATTAAAGGGAACGATCTAGAGGATGATGAGATCGAATCCGTATTACTGAAGAAATTCGGTGAAACCCTGTCAAAGGGAGCAATGATATGGTATCATAATTTTCCATCTAATTCTATCGATTCTTTTGCTATGCTTGCGGATTCTTTCGTAAAAGTACACGTCGAGGCCATAAAAGTCGAGACCAGGAAGTCGAACCTGTTTAAAGTAAGACAAAGGGATAATGAGATGCTAAGGGAGTTCGTGTGTAATTTTCAAATAGAACGAATGGATCTACCCCTAATAACAGACGATTGTGCTATTCAGGCTTTCAATCAAGGTTTGAACGAACGAAGTTCGACGGCTTCACGTCGGTTAAAGCATAACATGATCGAGTACCCAGCTATCAATTGGGCCGACGTACACAATCAGTACCAATCAAAAATTAGAGTAGAAGATGATCAGTTAGGGTCTGAACCCGTTGCTCGAAGGGATATCAATCGAGAACAAGGTCCGATCAGGGATCGATACCGACCATACAATGGAAACCACAGAATCAATGAATCGAGACGTAACCCATGACAAAGCAACAAAAGAATTGATCGAGGTCAAGGGTCTCGGGGGATGATAAAGAGAGGTGGGTTCGACAGGCCTACCGGATCTAAGGAAGCACCTCGGCTATCGGAGTATAACTTCAGCGTTGATGCATCCGCCATCGTGTTGGTTATCGGACGCATTAAATACACTAAATGGCCTCGACCCATACAGACAGATCCTCCCCAAAGGAATACCAATCAAATGTATGAATATCATGGCACCCATGGCCACAGAACGGAAGATTGCAGGCAACTAAGATAGGAGGTAGCCCGGTTATTCAATAAAGGGCACATTCGAGAATTTTTAAGCTACAAGGCGAAGAACCATTTTAAAAACAGGTATTTCGGCAAGCAAAACGAACAAGAAGAAACACAACACATCATCCACATGTTCATCGGCGGGGTCAAAACCCCTCAAGGGTCGGTGCTTAAATGCACTAAGACATCGATTATGAGAGAAAAGCGATCTGGAACTCAGGATTACACACCCATAGAAACTTTGTCCTTCAATGATGATGATACAGAAGGAGTCATACAACCTCATAATGGTGCACTAGTAATATCCGTACTTATGAATAAAACTAAAGTTAAGAGTGTGTTAATTGATCCAGGTAGCTCGGCCAACATCATTAGATCGAAGGTTGTAGAACAGCTCGGTCTACAGGACCAAGTCGTACCCGCAACCCTAGTTCTAATCGGATTCAATATGAAATGTGAAACCACCAAAGGCGAGATAATTCTACAGATAAACGTGGCTGGAACCATCCAGGAAATGAAGTTCCACGTAATCGAAGGCGACATGAGGTACAACATCCTCTTTGGGAGGCCATAGGTCTATAACATGAGAGTTATACCTTCGACCCTACACCAAGTTCTTACATTTCCAACATCGGGGTGAGTCAAAAACAGTGTACGGAGAATAACCGGCCGCAAGAGAAATTTTTGCCATCGAAGAATCAATTCTGATACCCTCACCTCGTCAACAAAGGGATCAAAATCAAAAGGGGAACAAGATGCCAAATAATAATTTTAGACGTTAGCTTTAACCCCACCAGAAAAGCAAAAGATCGAGGTAGATGATGATCAAAGGATCCCTCGATCCTTCGTGGTTCGCGATGATTCCGCCGCTACCCAATCAACGATTGAAGAATTGGAGCAAGTCGTACTAATCGAACATTTGACCGAACGAAAGGTATACCTGGGAACGGGATTAACCCCAGAACTCAGGAAAAGGTTTATTCAATTTCTTATCGATAACATAGACTGTTTTGCTTGGTCCCATTTAGATATAATAGGGATCCCACCGGATATAACGACGCATCGGCTAAGCGTGGACCCTAAGTTTAAACCGGTGAAGCAAAAGAGAATACCCCAATCCGAGGTAAAACACGCATTCATAAAGGACGAGGTAACTAAACTTCTCAAAATAGGGCCCATTCAGGAGGTAAAATATCCCAAATGGCTAGCCAATGTAGTTGTAGTCCCTAAAAAGGGGAACAAACTTAAAATGTGTGTAGATTATAAGGATTTAAACAAGGTATGCCCCAAAGATTCTTTTTCACTGCCTAACATCGATCGCATGATCGATGCCACGACCGACCACGAGGTCCTTACTTTTCTTGATGTATATTCCGGGTATAAACAAATCCAAATGAACCCGGAAGACGAAAAAAAGACTTCATTTGTCACCAAGTATGGAACATATTGTTATAATGTTAAAGTGCAGGAGCTACTTACCAACGCCTAGTAAATAAAATGTTCGAAGAACAAATAGGTAATTCAATGGAAGTTTATATTGATGACATGCTAGTTAAGTCCGTGCGCGCAGAGGACTATTTGACTCATTTGCAGGAAACATTCGAGATTTTAAGGAAATACAACATGAAGCTCAACACCGAGAAATGTGCTTTCAAGGTCGGTTCAGGTAAGTTCCTCGACTTCATGGTATCAAATCGGGGGATCGAGATTAACCCCGATAAAATCAAGGCCTTCGAATACATCACCATCGTGGACAGTGTAAAAGATGTGCAGAGGCTAACAGGGCGGATTGCTGCCTTAGGCCGATTCCTTTCAAGGTAGTCAGATCGGAGCCACAAATTTTTCTCTCTACTCAAAAAGAAGGACGATTTTTCTTGGACCCCGGAATGCCAACAGACATTAGAGGAATTAAAATGATATCTATCGAGCCCATCACTGCTTCATACTCCAAAAACAGACGAAAAACTTTGCTTGTACTTGGCAGTATCAGAAATCGCGATAAGTGGTGTCCTAGTTCAAGAAGATCAAGGTAGGAAATTTCTCGTTTATTATGTAAGTCAAACCTTAGGGGAAGCAGAAACTAGATATCCACACTTAGAAAAAATGGCACTTGCACTGATAAGCGCCTCTAGAAAGTTAAGACTGTACTTTCAAGGTCACCCGATATGCGTATTGACCACTTACCCACTTCGTAATATTTTTCATAAGCCCGAACTATCAGGCCGATTGGCCAAATAGGCTGTCGAATTCAATGGTTATGACATCGAATATCAATCTCGTACGGCCATCAAGTGTCAAATCTTAGCGGACTTCGTGGACGATTTCATGTCGACCCTCGTACACAAAGTTGAAAAAGATATCTTATTGAAATCGGGTACGCCATCGGGGGTATGGACCCTTTTTACGAACAAAGCTTTGAACGTGAAAGGGTACGGGCTAGGAATCATTTTAGAGCCACCCACGAGTAACACTATTAAGCAATCTATCAAAACTACTAGGTTGACTAACAACGAGGCCGAGTATGAGGCCATGATTGCAGGTTTCGAGCTAGCTAAAAGCTTGGGAGCAGAAGTCATTGAAGCCAAGTGTGACTCTTTGATGGTGGTAAATCAAGTAAACAAAACCTTCGAAGTTCGAGAAGATAGAATGCAAAGGTATTTGGACAAACTGCATGTCACTTTGCACCATTTCAAATAATGGACTTTACAGCATGTTCCACGAGAACAAAACAGTGAGGCCGATGTACTTGCAAATTTGAGATCATCGGTCGAGAAAGTCAAGATAAGCTCGGGGACTGTTGTTCAACTCTCGAGATCTGTAATCGAAGAAGGTCATGCCGAGATAAATTCTACAAGCTTAACCTGGGATTAGAGGAATAAGTATATTGAATACTTAAAGAATGGAAAGCTCTTATCGGACCCTAAATATTCGAGGGCCCTACGAACCAAAGCTAATCGATTCACATTAACTACAGATAGAACGTTATACCGAAGGACATTCGATGGACCATTGGCAGTATGCCTAGGTCCAAGAGATACTGACTACATCATATGTGAGGTGCACGAGGGCACTTGTAGGAATCACTCTGGTGCCGATTCATTAGTCCAAAAAATAATTAGGACATGGTACTATTAGATCGATATGGACAAAGATGCAAAGGAGTTTATTCGAAAATGTGACAAATGTTAAAGATTTGCACCAATGATCCATCAGCCCGGAGAGCAACTTCACTTATTCCTATCCCTATGGCCATTCATGACATGGGGAATGGATATCGTCGGCCCTCTGCCATCGGCCCCAGGTAAGGCCACGTTCATTTTATTTATGACTGACTATTTCTCTAAATGGGTTATAGCACAGGCGTTCGTGAAAGGAAGAGAGAAAGAAGTTATAGACTTTATCTGGAATCATATCGTATGTCGATTCGGGATACCCACCGAAATAGTGTGTGACGATGGAAAACAGTTTGTCGGTAGCAAAGTGACGAAATTCCTCGAAGAACACAAAATAAAAAGGATATTATCAACACCGTAATACCCCAGTAGGAACGGACATGTCGAATCAACGAACAAGACTATTATTCAAAACCTAAAGAAGAGGCTGAACGACGCTAAGGAAAAATGGAGAAAGATCTTACCCGAAGTTCTTTGGGCATATCGAACAACATCAAAATGTAGTACGTGGGAAACCTCGTTCTCCTTAGTATATANCTATTTCTCTAAATGGGTTTTAGCACAGGAGTTCGTGAAAGGAAGAGAGAAAGAAGTTATAGACTTTATCTAGAATCATATCATATGTCGATTCGGGATACCCACCGAAATAGTGTGTGACAATGGAAAACAGTTTGTCGGTAGCAAAGTGACGAAATTCCTCGAAGAACACAAAATAAAAAGGATATTATCAACACTGTAATACCCCAGTGGGAACGGACATGCCGAATCAACGAACAAGACTATTATTCAAAACCTAAAAAAGAGGTTGAACGACACTATGGGAAAATGGAGAAAGATCTTACCCGAAGTTCTTTGGGCATATCGAACAACATCAAAATGTAGTACGTGGGAAACCTCATTCTCCTTAGTATATAGATCCGAAGCCTTGATTCCAGTCGAAGTTAGGGAACCCAGTGCCAGGTTTCGATATACAACAGAAGAGTAAAATAACGAGGCTATGAACACTGGCCTCGAATTATCGGATGAAAAACGAGAAGCTGCTCTCGTCCAATTGGCCGCCCAAAAGCATCAAATCGAAAGATACTATAATAGAAGGACCAAGTTTCGCCATTTTAACTCAGGGACTTAGTGCTAAGGAAATTCACCCTCAGTACCCGAAATCTAAATGAAGGAAAACTAGGACCAAACTAGGAAGGACCGTATTAGGTAGTCGAAAACGTCGCAAAATGATCATACAAGCTCGGCATTATAAACGACAAACAACTATCAAACAATTGGAATGAGTCGCACCTAAAACGATACTGCTGCTAAGGTACGACCCTCCCATGTTCATTTATATATTAAAACTAACCCTTGTAGGAGTTCGATCAGGAACAAGGATGGATCATTCAACACAAAGCCCTAGGTCTGAAAGCACGCGTTGCACTCTTTTTTCCTTAGACAGGTTTTATCCCAAATAAATTTTTCGGCAATGTTTTTAATGAGGCAACCATTGATCGTGCTAACTTAGAACAATTCAACAGTATCTGAGGCCTCTTTACAATCGACCTCGAATACTGGGGGGGCATTACCAATAAAACATATCAAGTTCGATGCAAGAAAGTTACTTCATAACAACATGGTTCCAATAGGAAAAATTGTAAGAGCCAAATGGTAAAAATGAACCATGCTCATGTAGTTGGCCCGAGACTTGACATAAAACATGAACACGTATATAATGACTTGCAAAGAAAACTTTCTTCTTTACCCACATCTTATATCCAAGAAAAATTCATCTATTTCAAGATTTATTATGCAAACAAACTTAAGTGACGACCACTACCCCCTTAAATCAGGGACTGCCAACCGAAAAACAACGAAGCTCAAGGGCTACACCGACATGAATTCATGCAACCATTCTTACTCGGGGACTATCTATGAAGGCCTAGGGCCACCCTACTTGGAGTTCGAAATCACTCACTCGACTATTAAGCCTACAGGCTACGTTACTTCGAGTTCGAGCAAGGCACCCACTCGAATACTAAGCCTACGGGCTACTCTTATCTTGAGTTCGAGAAATCACTCACACAACCATTAAACCTACGGGCTACATTACTTCGAGTTCAAAATCACTCACTTGACTATTAAGCCTACGGACTACATTATTTCGAGTTCAAACAATCACTCACTTGACTACTTAGACTACGGGCTACTCCCATCTTGAGTTCGAGAAATCACTCACTCTAATCATTAAACCTACATGATATATTACTTCGAGTTCGAGCAAGCACTCACTCGACTACTAAGCCTACAAGCTACCCCTATCTTGGGTTCAATAATTCATTCACTCAAATTATTAAGCCTACGGGCTACATTTCTTTAAGTTGGAAATCACTCACTCGACTATTAAGCCTACGGACTACATTATTTCGAGTTCAAACAATCACTCACTTGACTACTTAGACTACGGGCTACTCCCATCTTGAGTTCGAGAAATCACTCACTCTAATCATTAAACCTACATGATATATTACTTCGAGTTCGAAATCACTCACTTGACTATTAAGCCTACGGGATACTCTTATCTTGAGTTCGAGAAATCACTCACTCAAATCATTAAGCCTACGGGCTACATTTCTTTAAGTTGGAAATCACTCACTCGACTATTAAGCCTACATGCTACATTACTTCGGGTTCGAGCAAGAACTCACTCGACTACTAGGCCTACGGGCAACTCCTATCTTAAGTTCGAGAAATAACTCACTCAAATCATTAAGCCTACGGGTTACATTATTTCGAGTTTGACATCACTCACTTGACTATTAAGCCTACGGGCTACGTTACTTCGAGTTCGAGCAAGGCAATCACTCGAATACTAAGCCTACGGGCTACTCTTATCTTGAGTTCGAGAAATCATTTACTCAATCATTAAGCCTACGGGCTACTCTTATCTTGAGTTCGAGAAATCATTTACTCAATCATTAAGCCTACGGGCTACATTACTTCGAGTTCGAGCAAGCCACTCACTCGAATACTAGGCTTATGGGCTACTCCTATCTTGAGTTCGAGAAATCACTCACTCAATCATTAAGCCTACGGGCTACATTACTTCGATTTCAAAAACGCTCACTCAGATATAAAGGCTATAAAGTCCGAATTCGATCGAATTGTCTAAAGCCTTATGAAAATATTCATAAGGCATGAATAAAACGAAATCTTCACAAGACAAAAACTAAAACAGAGGCAAGAGGGTAAAATAAAAGATATTTGTATATATTTACAAGATTATTTATATGATTGTTTGCAACATCCGAAATAGAAACTAAGGGACTAAGTTTCTTGGTTGTCCCCGGGGGCGGTCTCTTCTCCATCGGGCTCACCCCCACTCTCTGACCCGATCTTGCTCTCATCATCGTCGTCATCATCAAAAACCAAGGCTTCAACATCGGTTTCGAGCTCTTTATCCTTTTTTATCTCTTCAGTGAGGTCGAAACCTCGAGCATGGATCTCCTCGAGGGTCTCCCTTCGAGATCGGCACTTAGCAAGCTCAGCAACCCAATGCTCTCGAGTGTTGGCGATCTCGGCTGCCTCTCTTGCTTGTATCAGAGACTCTTCATCATCGGCCCGATAAACAGCCACGAATGCATATGCATCGGCCTTTGCCTTTCGGCATTAGATTCGGCCTCAGCAAGTTCAGAAGCCAACTGAACCTAGAGCTCCTCTATTCTTATTACTTGAACCGAGCTTTTCTCCTTCATACATTGAAGCTGGGTTTCAACCGATGATAATTGGGCTCGAGCAGCCTCTTTCTCTACAGCAAAGCAATCCATACCTTCTTTCTACTTCAAGGAATCCGATTTTATCACATCAACCTCCTCGCGGAGTTTTCCGATCATCTCAATTTTCTGCTGCAGATATGAGACCGAAGAATTAGCCATCGTTCCGGTATCGAGCCCATAGGCTTGTAAAAGTATCATTACCTACTCAGACAGATCGGTCTAATCTTGGTGAGCCTTGGACAACTCAGCTCGGAGATCTTTAATTTCCTCGCCCCTTTAACCTAAGAGGAGTTTGAGGGAGTTCCTACCCTCAGTGACCCGTTAAAGATCAGTCTCGAACTGATGCAGCTCAGTTCGAGACCGAGAACATGCTTCTCGATTGACCACCACGACCTGCGAAGAAGAAAGAAAAGAAGTTAGGAAAGAATAGCAAAACATGAAAAATAATATCAACAAACAGAGATAAGAACCTACCCGATTCAGAGCTAGCTGCACTTCACAGAGAAGGCCCGACACATCACTAGGGCCAGCAGCATCCTCGACCCCGATAAACAGATCACGGAAAGGGTATTCCCCTTCATGAGACTGGCTCATCTAGAGGGCCCCCAAAGCTTGGGCTTCCCGAATAGCCCCTCCGTAAAGGGCAGGAAGAGTGGGCGTATCCCCGATTACTATTGCCCCAGGCGACTCACTTGGGGGCGTTCGCCTCAGTTCGGAGAGCTTCAGGACCGACCCCTTCTGATGTATCCACTGTTTGATTCCGGTAGGAGGCATCCTCGATCTCTAATGATTCGGGGACTTTACTTGAACCTTCCCCTGATCTCTCCTTGGTTCGAGGAAGAGCCTTATGAATCGCAGTCGATTCAGCCGCCTTTAGGGCATCCGTGCTTTTCTTCATTCGGACCGCCAACGCGGACCCGTTGTCTTCTTATTATTATTATTATTATTATTATTCTCCTTCTCCTTCTTCTTTTTTTTCTTCGTTTGCATCCCTTAGACGCAAAAGTAATTCTACAGTCAAAGAGATGGTATTTTTCTTCGGCTTACGAGCTGCCTCTTTCTTCGGTTTTGGATCTTCGGGGACGGAGGCCCTTTTCCTCTTATTTTCTTTCACGAGCTTTGGAACAAAGGACAAAGCCTCTTCCTCGACGGACGAGGGCCTCAAGACCGCATCTTTGCCCACACCTTCATACGGGAAAATGTGTTAAAAGTATATAGAAAGCATTTCATTCTAAATATGAGGAAGGGGCTTACCATGATTCTTGGCCTCCCATCATCCCTTTGACAAGTCATTCCATGAGCGCTCGACATATGTGGAGGGCGAAGCCAGATCCCGTACCCAGTTCTTGAGATCAGGAACTGCGTCGAGCACACAGGGAACCGCTGCATCACAAAAATGGGGGATATTGGTGAGAAAAGAAATGAAAAGGCAAAATTGTAGGAGATAACAACAGAATTACACTTATGCTTCATGTTCCACTCCTCGGATGAGATGATCGAGGGTGAAGGGCATCCCCTCGATTTTGTTCACAAAGTATCAGATCAAAATACCGATCCGCCAAAATGTAGAATGCATTTGGCCTAGGGTTATTAGGTATTTATGACAAAAAATCTATGGTAACATGATCGAGGGGGACCTAACGTGAACGGGTAAGTGTACACACTTAAAAACCCTTTCACGTGAGTAGTAATATCCTCTTCGGGAGACGGTACTACCACTTCTTTGTTCCCCCAGTAACAATATTTTTTTTACCTGCTCGATATACCCCTAGGTTATCGAACAAATATATTTCGATACGGTCTCACATCGACCAGGAACCGGCGAAACTCTATCGAGTTTGAAATCTGAGGTAAGAACACACGCCGCCGGAATGCACTCCTCAGGCCGTGGATCCGTCGGTGTTTTGTCGGCGACGGATTGGGGAGAAGAAGCTTTCTCTTTTGGGGGGACTGTTTTTGATGTCTTCACCATCTTTGGATTTAAAGAAGGTGATAAAGATTTGGTGGTTTTTAAGAAGAATTTTGCAGAAAAGAA